>CALNHX010003784.1:0-141797 GCA_940337035.1 Agriotes lineatus | reverse complement strand
AATCCTCGATTCCTTCAAGAAGCATACGAGGACGCAACAGCTAGGCCACACGGGTATTTGTTATTCGACTTAAAGCAAAGTACACCTGATATAGCGAGGTATAGAACATAGATTTTTCGCCAAGATGGGGCGTGCTATATTTATATGCCGAAAAAGGGGTATAAAAGCTCGTACACTAACCAGTTTACTCTCATTCACTAGTGATGTCTCGATCAGTAATTAGAAATTCGGAGTTGTTGCGTGCTCTACATAAACTCGGACCAAAGGAGCGAACCGCATTATTAAAAGCCGTAGGCGATAAACAAATTCATTGTATCTGCGAGTGTGTGCATAATACCTTAAAAGGAAAAATACCTTTATCGCCTAATCAAAAATCAACGATCTCGAAGCATAAAGCTGTTCTTAGGAGTTTAGTCAAGCCTGGAGAGTCTATAAAAAAGCAGCGTCAAATACTAATACAGAAGGGTGGCGCTTTCCTACCACTGATATTAGCTCCATTAATTACTGGAGTATTAAGCTCTATTTTCAAGTAAAAAAAAAATGGAGAATGCCCGAAAAATGATGATTGTACCGCCTGAATTCATGCATCGCTTTAAGGATACAGAGAAATCAGAGCAAAATATATTATCGCAGCTTGACGACGAAATGCAAAAGGTTTTATCGTCTAAATTAACCGATCACGATAAATGGCTACAGTACAATCAGGTTTTACAAAAGTACCTTCATTTTGCGGATCAAACGAGGCAATCAATCAAGATACCTATAGAATCGAACAACAGGGGTATTTCAGACGCATATATTTTATCGACGCTCCCTAATACTTTTAAGAAAAACGATGAAGCCTTTTTACAGCTTCTAAGAACGTCGGATGAAGTGGTGTGGGACGGCAAGGGAACAGTCAGCATAAAAGGTGAAATTTTACCTTCCTCCAACATTATTGATTTAGTGCATGATGTTCTAAGACCTAAGAAAACTACAAATCCACCAGGTCGACACAAGTTCCTCGATTACATTAAAGAGAGCAATGTACCTCAAGTGCTGTTTGGGGATCCTAAACGTCAAAATGTACCAGACGTGAGTAAATCAGATGTGGAGAGTGACGTCAATCCTAAATCAAAGTTAATAGCGCTTGCAACAGCGTCCAAGCAAGAGGGTTCAAAGCGAAAAACACCGAAAACAACGCAAAGATCGATATCGAAAATAAAGGGTATTTCTGACTGGGAGCGTCTTAAACTTTAACGTAGCAGAATGAATTTGGACGCCATCTATTATTACGTTGCTCACCCTTCAGGCTTCGCCGGCGCACACTCGTTAATTTCTTCCGTGAAAAATAATCGTCCCAGTGGTGAAGTAAAGGAATGGCTAAAGAAACAGGACGCCTATACTATTCACAAAACTGCAAGAAAAAAATTCCCTAGAAACAAGTACATTGTTAGCAACATTTTCGAATTATGGCAGGCTGATCTCTGCGACATGCGCAGTTTAGCCTCACACAATGACGGAAATAATTTTATTCTAACCGTAATTGATGTGTTTAGTAAAATGGCCTGGGCGAGGCCTCTTAAATCTAAAACGGCTACTTCAGTAATAAACGCATTTCGTGAAATATTTGCTGAAGTGGGTAACACGCCCATAAATTTACAAACCGATAAAGGCAAAGAATTTATTGCTAGAGCCGTACAGAATTTTTTCAAACAACACGATATCACGTTTTATGTGACGCAAAACCCTGATGTTAAAGCTGCAGTCGTTGAACGTTTCAATAGAACATTAAAAACCAGAATGTGGCGCTATTTCACATACTCTAATTCATACAAATACATAGACGTATTACAAAATTTACTGAATTCGTATAACAACCGCTATCATTCAAGTATCAAGATGGCACCCTCCGCTGTAAATGATGGCTGTTTAAACTTGATTTAAACACACATAAATTTTCTAAAATTTACGAAATCCAGTTGCATATCTTTTAAATGCAATTCCCATTTATTTAATGTTGCAATCATAATTACTAAATTTAATATGTTTAAATTAGATTAAAAACTATATATTTCAGTTCAAATTTACGAAACAGTATTCGTAATTTAAAAGCCAGTGTTATTACGCAATCATACGAGTTAAAGACCAGGAAAATGCAATTCTGCACTCCTTGCATAATTGCGACCTACAGTAGTAAGTTCAACGGGCGACCTTCGCTCTATCAGGAAATAAAAACTGCACAAATTGCTTATCTGCTGTTTTGTAATTTAAACACTTTGGCCTATTAAACTGTATATATGAACTTTGATATTGTTACTGCGTTAAGCATTTTTAATTTGTATAAATACTAGTCTATTTTCATAATAAAATCAATCTGCATTTAATGTTTGATTCATTCACTACCCTTTCTAAGCCATAATATTTATGGGGCATGAGGCTGTGCTCCAAGGGTGGTTTTTTACTGTCGTCCGTTCAAGTACCATTGACTACATTGGTTTAAAACGTAAACACAGTCTTGTTTACGTGCTTGACGGATAGAATCAGCGCAAAGTAACGGAATCCTGAAGCAGCCTCTCAGGCATCTCTGTTCATGGTCCTTCGAGCCGGATCTGTCTCCAACTAACGAAAAAACACATCCCGAGAAGAAAACAACATCTGCCAACCACCCAGTTCCCAGAAAATGGCCAACAACATGGAGGAATTCAACAACTTAGCTATCGCCCAAGAAGAGCTCGCGCAGAAGATAAAGCAAATATTATCCAACAGCAAAAAGGATCCTGCCAGCCGAAAAAACGAAGCCTACATCGCCAGTCGCAACAAAACGCTGGACGAACTTTGGAACACTGCAACTAAAAATCATGCAGAATTGGGGCAGCTAAGTATTCCAACTCATAATTATTTTAAAACAGGGTATTACGACCAAATTAAAGCCATATACGGCGAAGCAAAAAGTTACTTGCAGAGCTGTTCAAAATCAACGGAAATTTCCAACCCCTCCGTAAGCAGAACTCCAGAGGAAATGGTGGCCAACCCCGAGCAAAAGGTTCGTATCCGAAAACTGCAGATTCGGATCCAGAATTTTAAGCAAGCGATGGACGACGCCGAACTAACACAAGAATTAGGGAGGCCCGCAATCACTACAAGGGAATTAAGAGAAAAATGGGATCGTGTGGTCGAGATGGACGAAGAAGTTATGTCAAACGACATGGCTTCAGAACAAATGCACTTCAGTCCTGAATATACTACGTTGGAAGACAGGTATAGAAATTTAATTATCTTATTGCAAGCGCCGACAAGGAACGAGCAAGCAGCAGCCATCTCGCTTCCTCAAGTCAAAATTCCCATATACGAGGGAAATTATGAGGAATGGGCCACTTTCAAGGACCTGTTCACCAAATTAGTAGATGACAACCAGAATATGGACGATGTCATCAAGATGCAATATTTAAAGACGCATCTTAAGGGAGAGCCAAGCCGACTGATCCAGCATCTAGCTGTTACCCAAGCAAACTACAACACCGCCTGGAATCTGCTGCAACAAAGGTATCAAAATAATCGCCTTATTTTAACTAAATTGCTAGATACCATATTCGATCTGCCGGTCCTCTCCAAAGAGTCAGCCCAAGGGTTAAAAAGATTGCACGACTCCATCAAGGAATGTGTGGAGGCAATCAAAAATTTAGGCATCTCCACGGAAAGTTGGGGTCCGTGGATTAACAGAGCTATCGCTCGAAAATGGGATCCTGAAACCAACAAATTATATGAACAGTCGCTTCAATGTCCAAATGAAGTCCAGGATCACCAAAATTTAATGGCTTTCCTGCAAGTGCGGTTCCAATCCCTAGAATCCATAGATGGAGCTCGAAAGCCCACGCAGGAAGGACCACAGAAGAATTACGCTTCCGCATCCCTAAATTGCAAGCTGTGCCATGGAAATCATTACATCGACAACTGTAGTCAATTCCAGAGGCTACCTACCCATGAAAAACTAGAAGCAGTAAAAACCAATCGATTGTGCTATCGATGCTTGCGGCACGATTCAAATATACCATGTCGTGCCTATTTTAATTGTAGGATCTGTCGCTTCCCGCATCATACACTGCTTCATAAGGCGCAGCCACCATCAAGGCCGCTCCCTGCCCAACGGATGAGGACGTCAGCTCATGCAGCAGCTATGAAGACTTCCAACGCTCCAGAAAAGAAGCCGAAGTCGGACATCATCACCGCCAATGTAGGCGCACAGGAGAGCCAAGTTCTACTTGCCACAGCAATGGTTCAAGTAAAGGCAGCATCCGGGATGACTCATCTACTACGAGTATTAATAGATCCCGGGTCTCAGGGGTCGTTTATCACGGAAGCATCAGCCGAATTATTGGGGTTACCCAGGACCAAAGTTCGAGCTGAAATCACAGGAATTGGGAACAGCGAGCCAAAAATTGCCAAATGGAAAATCCCAGGTTTGATCACACCTAGATTTTCAAGTAACTTTTCCCTACCTGTAAATTTACTAATACTTCCCAAACTTACCAAAGCCATGCCTTCATCCCCTATCCCAAACATAAATATCAATTCCTGGAGCAATATTTTCATCGCCGATCCAACCTTCAACCAACCTGGCCCCATAGACATAATTCTAGGAGCCGAAGAATATTCAAAAATAATTCTAGAAGGAATCACTAAAACAAAGGATGGCATCTTAGGACAAAATACTGAGCTGGGCTGGATCTTATCTGGAACCATTGGAAGACAACATAACGAAATCATTAAAGTCAACACCATGGTTGCCAAAATCGAAGAAGATGAGCAGTTACAAAAATTCTGGAACATAGAAGAAGTCCTCACTCAACGAAAAATTTCCCCAGACGACCAGGTATGTGAAAATAAATTCACAGACACAGTGCAGCGAGACCAGGATGGAAGATACATAGTCAAGATTCCATTTAAGCAAACTCCAGTGAGCATGGGAAAATCCAAACCCTCGGCATTGGCAAGATTACTACGTCTGGAAAAGAAGCTGAGACAAGACCAAGATCTAGAAATCCAATACAAGGAATTCATGCAAGAATATCTGGATCTAGGACATATGGAAAGAGTAGAAGAAAAACAAGAAAACAATGGCAAGTATTATATCCCACATCACGGTGTAATTCGAGAAGCAAGTTCATCAACAAAGCTCCGTGTCATCTTCGACGCTTCGAACAAGGCATCTTATGGAAAATCCTTAAACGAAGTCATGTATGCTGGACCGAAACTTCAGCAAGAACTGGTCGACATTCTACTCCGATGGAGAACTCACAAGGTCGTCTTCTCTGCGGACATTGAGAAAATGTACCGACAAATCAAGATGGACAGCCAAGACCAGGAGTATCAACGAATCTTATGGAGATTCGATCAATCACAGCCAATCAGGGAATACAGGTTATGCACCGTCACTTATGGAACCGCATCAGCTCCCTATCTGGCCATCCGAACCTTGCACCAATTAGCAGAGGACGAAAAATCTTCCTTTCCATTAGCAGCGGAAGTTGTGAAGAGAGATTTCTATGTGGACGATGTACTCTCCGGAACCGACACTTTAGAAGAAGCAATCAAGCAGCAAGGTCAGTTAATTTCCTTATTAAAACGTGGAGGTTTTACCCTACATAAATGGTGCAGTAATTAATTAGCCATCATACAAGAACTACCCGAAGAATTGAAGGAGCAAACCTACCGCGAAATAAGTGAGGACGGCTTAAAGAAGTCATTGGGCGTTCACTGGTCTCCATATGAAGACGTGTTTTGCTTCAAGGTGGATGTGAAGCAAAAGGGATCCACAAAACGCAGCATATTATCCGAAGTCGCTAAAATTTTCGACCCTTTGGGTTGGTTAGCACCCATCATCATCACTGCTAAACTGCTCATCCAAGAGCTATGGCTTGAAAACGTCAAGTGGGACGACCCAGTCTCAGAAAGTATCCAAGGTAAATGGGAAGCATTTAAATCTCAACTCAAATCAGTAGAAGAAATTACTTTACCAAGGTGGCTTTTTACCAAAAAGGAAGCTCAAATGGAACTGCATGGATTCTGTGACGCCTCCGAAAGAGCTATTGGAGCCGTGGTCTACACCAGAGTCATCACGTCATCAGGCCAATCCAAGGTATCATTATTAATAGCCAAATCCAAGGTGGCACCAGCTCGAGCAAAGGCAACCCTACCCAGACTAGAACTCTGCGCAGCAGTACTACTTTCTAATCTATTACAACGGGTAATCACGGCACTGGACATTCCGAAGGTATCTATCTTCGCCTGGACCGATTCCATGGTCACACTAGGATGGATAAAGGGAGATCCAGTAAGATGGAAGACATTCGTCGCAAATCGCGTAGCCGAAATCAACCACCTGATTCCGGCTCAACATTGGAACCACGTCAAGTCAGAAGAAAATCCTGTAGACGTCATCTCCAGAGGTACTAGTCCAGGAAAATTAAAGGAACATACACTATGGTGGGAGGGACCAAGCTGGTTAATTAACAAAGAGTTATGGCCGTGTCAACCAGACACCGCCACAACCAATGAAGAAGCAAAAAGTTACACTGTGCATCAAGCTACAGTTCATCAAGACGAGAACGAGATTATTCATCGCTTCTCGTCTCTGACAAGAATGGTACGAGTCGTGTCATACTGCCGAAGCTTCATCAACAAATGTAGGCGTCTTCCCATTCAACCAGGATGTCTATCAGTTAAAGAAATGGAAGACACCATCCTCACACTCATCAAGGTCGTCCAAAGAAGTGATCCTATTTTGAAGGCAACAGGATCTCAAATCCAAAAGAGAAAATGTGTGGACTCCAACAACAAACTCGCAAATCTCAATCCATTCATCGATCAACATGGAATCATACGTGTTGGAGGAAGGCTAGAAAATTCCAACTTATCCTACCACGAAAAACACCCAATTATCCTTCCTTATTCCAATCATATTTCCAAATTAATAATCCATGAGGCACATTTACGCACCTTACACGGTGGCACTCAACTCACACTGTCCTATGTCCGAAGAAAATATTGGATCATCAACGCAAAGAAAGCCGTCAGTTCCAGCATCAAGAAATGCTTTCGATGCATCCGATTCAAGGCAGAGGCAGCCCAGCAATTAATGGGGAATCTTCCACCAACAAGAGTTAATTCAACCCCGCCATTCTTCCATTCCGGAGTGGACTATGCCGGTCCAATACAAATCCGAACATCTAAAGGAAGAGGGCATTCTTCATCCAAGGGATACATTGCTGTTTTTGTCTGTCTGTCAACCAAAGCAATACACTTAGAAGCCGTCAGCGACATGACAACTAACAGCTTCCTAGCAGTCTTCAGGAGGTTCATCGCCCGAAGAGGACGCTGTGCACATCTTTATAGCGACAACGGAACGAATTTCGTTGGAGCAAGAAAGGTCTTGGACAAGGAAATCCGTCAAGCAATGGAAGGCCCAGTTATCCAAGAAAATTTATCCACCATTGGTACTCAATGGCACTTCATCCCCCCAGTAACCCCACACTTCGGAGAAGCATCATCTGAAGAGAACCATTGGCAACGCTACTCTAACGTTTGAAGAATTAACAACTTTGCTTTGCCAAATAGAAGCCTGCTTAAACTCACGTCCTCTGTGCCCACAAGGCAACAATATTGAAGATACCACTGCATTGACACCAGGCCATTTCCTGATAGGAAGAGAGATAATCTCACCACCGGACCCAATCAGCACACCAATATCAACAAATTTGTCAAATCGCTGGAGATTGATCCAAAAAATCAAGCAAGATTTTTGGAAATCATGGAGCTCAGACTACCTTCATGGATTACAGCAAAGAAACAAATGGAAGAAACCGGTGGAGAATATCAAAGTTGGTGACCTAGTGCTAATCAAAGAAGAAAACATTAATCCTAGTAAATGGCCCTTAGCGAGAGTTACCGACATTCATCCTGCAACCGATGGATCAGTACGAGTAGTAACCATCCAGAAATCAGGAGGACATCAATTAAAACGTTCCATAGGCAGTATCATTCCATTACCAACTAACGAAGAATCGCAGGAACCAGAGGCTGAAGAGAAAAATTTCGGCCAACAGCACCCACACACAATCATTCCCAGTACCAAAGAAAACTATCCGGTCCAAATGGAAAATGCTTTTACTCATATTTACTCTCCTTACTACAAATACTCTGAGTAAGGCAGAATTCAACATACAAAAACCAGGCAGCGGGTACTATGTAGAGCATATTGGACACGGGAAGATTGAACGAGGAACATTCAGGATCGAAATCCAGTTCGAGAGAGGGAAGATCGAAGAAGACTTCGAAACAGTTACCGACATGGTGGACAAATTCGACGACCTCTGCAACTCTGCGAAAGAACTGTTAGAAGACACGTTATGCAAGACATTGGTGCATCATCTTCTGGTACAAAAAAGGCATATGGAATGGATTAAAACTGGCATGGAAGATATCATAACAAGAAGAGAGAAACGAGGAGTGCTTGGGACTGTACTTACGTCAATTTTCGGAGTAAATGACGAAGTCTATCAAGATATTGATAGACTCGACAAAATCAACAGGAATTAATAAAAATGGACAGTCAGCAATCCAAATTCTTGCTGTCAGCACTTTCAAGATTTAATGAGACCGAAGAACGAATCGATCAGAAGCTGGAACATTTCCAAGAGAAGCTGAACCAAGGAATCAGGGCGATCAACAACATGGACAAGTGGTATAAAGCAACCGACTCCAACCGATTAAATATCCACATCATCAGTGTCTATCAAGTCGCCACAAATGTTATTAGTGAACTGTGCAATTACCACACAAACATTTTGAACGTTCATTTCCAACAAGGTAATTTTTACGAGTTAATAACACCTGCCCAAATCAAGCAAATCCTCGCAAATGCAACCAGTAAACTCTCGCCAAATTTAGAAATTTTACCGACTCCAATCCTGAAGGTCGACATCGGACATGATGACATATACATCAACGTCCAAGGATACTTCATCATAGTCGAAAAAACCGAATATACCTTAATCAAGGTGACTCCAATTCCTCTCCAAATTAACAATGGGTCCTACTGGGTGATCGACGTACCAAAAGGGATCTTCGCTGTGGATTACAACTTACAAATGTACTTCCAAGAGACAGATGAGGAATTCAAAGAAAATCTCCAAATTACTCCAAACACGTATATCTGCAGTCCAACAGTCGTGAAAGGAATTGAAAATAACCCAAATTGCATCATTGATGACATATATCATCGAACAGAAATTAGTCAGTGCAGCCTACGAAGACATCAGATCCAGTCCATTATTTGGAAACAACTATACATGGAAAACACCTGGATGTTCGTAGTCAACAAACCAACCCGAATAGCTATCACTTGTAGTGGCAATAGGGAAGAAGTCACTGTCAACACAACAGGTGTGATTCAGATCTCGTCAGACTGCATCATACAAACTACAAAGAATACGTTAACCCCCAGGCATAGCAAGAAATTCAAGATCCTCGCAGGATATTCCAAGGCCGTCAGCATCAACTTTACCAACACAATAACACCCAACTCCTTTTCAGAAATTGCAGAGGAGCCAGTTCTAAAACAGTCAGACCACTTCGAGGATCTGCAAACTTCACAGTTGGAATTCCAGCAGCACCTAAAAGACATAACTTGGAAAACCATCCGCCACCACTCCTATCTATCCAGCGGGATCACAGGCAGCCTATTAGGAGGGGCTATTCTAATAGGAGCTTTTTACTACATTCGGAAAAGGATCAACCGAAGGAAGCCTCAATCCAAACAACACCAGTCATCCGTAGAAGAATATCCTTTAAAAACCCTTAATGTGGAAGAAACAATATAGTTTTCCTTTTCTTTTTCTTCGGCTTAAAATTGGCAATATGTTTAAACTTGATTTAAACACACATAAATTTTCTAAAATTTACGAAATCCAGTTGCATATCTTTTAAATGCAATTCCCATTTATTTAATGTTGCAATCATAATTACTAAATTTAATATGTTTAAATTAGATTAAAAACTATATATTTCAGTTCAAATTTACGAAACAGTATTCGTAATTTAAAAGCCAGTGTTATTACGCAATCATACGAGTTAAAGACCAGGAAAATGCAATTCTGCACTCCTTGCATAATTGCGACCTACAGTAGTAAGTTCAACGGGCGACCTTCGCTCTATCAGGAAATAAAAACTGCACAAATTGCTTATCTGCTGTTTTGTAATTTAAACACTTTGGCCTATTAAACTGTATATATGAACTTTGATATTGTTACTGCGTTAAGCATTTTTAATTTGTATAAATACTAGTCTATTTTCATAATAAAATCAATCTGCATTTAATGTTTGATTCATTCACTACCCTTTCTAAGCCATAATATTTATGGGGCATGAGGCTGTGCTCCAAGGGTGGTTTTTTACTGTCGTCCGTTCAAGTACCATTGACTACATTGGTTTAAAACGTAAACACAGTCTTGTTTACGTGCTTGACGGATAGAATCAGCGCAAAGTAACGGAATCCTGAATCAGCCTCTCAGGCATCTCTGTTCATGGCAATATACTGGAAGTGTGGAACAATCTGTACCGAAATGGGTTGGGCGTCTCCAGGAGGCCCAAATATAAAGTGAACCAACATGTAAGAATTAGTAGAACGAAGGACGCATTCGAGAAAGGATATGAAACTAATTGGAGCGGCGAAGTGTTTATAATTAAAAAAGTGATTCTTAGAAAACCACCTGTGTACGAAATAGCTGATTTAAGCGACGATACGATAGAGGGCGTCTTTTATGAAGAGGAATTACAGCCAGTGACTTTGGATGATAACGTCTTGTTTAAAGTCGAACAAGTGTTAAAAGAAAGAGGACACGGTCAGCGCAAAGAGTACTTTGTAAAGTGGCGAAATTATAACGACAAGTTCAACTCCTGGATTCCTGCAGCTAATCTTCAGCAACTATGAATACAGATGAAGAATTTTATCTAACATTACTTAGCAATAGTTCTATGGGCTATTTTCCAAATAACACCACAGCACAATTCATAACGCAGCTCCCTAAACGAATAAGGTTACCGGGGCAATGGGTTACAGGTATTGCTGAAGTGCAATATCCATGCTCCTTTTTGGCCGTGACAGATACTGAAAATCTAGTCTATTATCGCACAGAAATACCTAAAGTGCAAGCCGGAGAAGAAACGTATACTGAGTTGAAAAAAGTATTGCAAAACGCTAATTCATATTTTAAAAGTGATAGAGAGCAAATTTACTATGGTAGCGATGGATGGCACGTAATCTGTATTCAACCCGGCAATTATGAAAACATTGAACATATTACAGCCGAAATTAACAATCACAGGTTATTAGAAAAGTTGCTGAATTTTCAATATAATAGAGTAACAAAACGCGTGTCTCTTGAAATTAAAACGTCGTCATTGAAAATGCTAGGATTTTCACAACGTCTGGCCTTACAACTTGGTTATAAACCTGATATAAATATAGCTGAAGCGCCTGTACCAAGCCACCCCGCAAATATCTGGGTTGGTTTACCATCACAAATGTTTATTTACTGCGATATTGTGGAACCACAGCTTGTAGGAGATGTCTTGGCTCCGCTTCTTCGTATTGTTAACGTGACCTCTGATAATTATAATTACGGTTGCCACAAAGACGCCATATTTTCGCAGACTCATTATATAAATGTCATGAAGAGGGAATTTGAGAATATCGAGATAAATATAAGGACCGAAACGGCGGGTGTGATGCCATTCGAGTTTGGAACGTTGAGTTTAAAACTACACTTTAAGAGGATACAGTAGCTGCTATGGATTGTCCTTATCAACAATACTACACCAATCAGGCAGGTCAAGGCGTTGGAGCTATCTACAGAGGTGCAGCCTACCAGAGAGGTCATGGCATAGGAAGCTTTTTAGGAGGAATATTTCGTAGTATCCTGCCTCTTTTTAAAACCGGTGCTAAAGTTGTTGGAAAGGAAGCTTTAAGGACAGGCGCTAACATTTTAGGAGATGTTAGTGAAAATCGACCGCTAAAAGAAGCGTTTCATAACCGTGTACAGGAGGCTGAAAAGAATCTCAAACGTAAAGCCGATAGAAAAATTGATACTCTAATGGAAGGATCGGGATATAAAAGGCAACGCACTCTGAATTACAATCAGTCTACAAGAAAAATCGCTAGGAAGAAGCTGAGCAAACCCAACTACACCGATATCTTTACCAGCAAGTAGTTTTCACAATGGCGTTTTTGCATGCGCAGTCTTGTGAGTGTGTTAAATCAGAGTTAGATTTGTTCGCTCTGCCCGCAACTCAAACCAGTATCGAAAATGGACAATGGATTTTTTACAAACCGCTTTCCTCGCTTAATGACGATGCACCGATTGAATTTATTGTACCTGGAAACGGTAACGATTATATCGATTTAAGTCAGACCATGTTATACATTACTGCTAAAATTGTTAAACAAGATGATACATCATTAACCGACAAAGATGATGTAGGCCCTGTTAATAATTGGATGCACTCTATGTTTAATCAAGTTGAGGTGTATTTGAATCAGAAGCTTGTGAGCCCCCCAAACAATACATACGCATACCGCTCATACATTGAAACTCTGCTGAATTACGGCAATGGTGCTAAATCAACCCATTTAACATGCACACTATGGTACAACGACACAGCCAATAAAATGGATGACATCACTACGCATAATGATGGATTTGTAAAGCGGAAATTTTTTACTGCTGCAAGCAAGCAAGTCGAAATGATGGGACATGTGCATTCCGATTTATTCAATCAAGAAAAATTTCTTATAAATGGAGTTGAAATGAAAGTCAAATTTATCAGATCCCGAGATTCTTTCAATTTAATGGCAGCCGAAGGATCTACATTCAAAGTGAAAATTAGTGATGCCAGCTTACTAGTGAGAAAAATGAAAATAAACCCGTCTATTTTGTTGGCTCACACCAAAGCTTTGGCGACTGCGCCTGCTAAATACCCCATTACAAGATCCGATGTTAAAGTGTTAATTGATTCGCGGATTCGCGGTTTAATTCGCGGATTTATTCGCGGATTTCGCGGCTTTAATTCGCGGATTTCGCGGATTTAATTTCGCGGTTTGATCTAATTAATTTCGCGGTTTGATCTAATTAATTTTCACATGTGCTACTGATTAAATTACGCATTAGCTTCCGATTAAATTACGCGCGGCCATTTTTAATTTGCTTCTGGAATTACACGTCGGCCATCTTGGTTTTCTGGCGCGAATATTTGAATTTAAATTTTTCTTCTAAGTTCAATTTTTGAATTTTAAACTTCCCGGGATGTCTGCCATCTTGGTTTTCTGCGTGCGCACTTCTCACGGCTGTCGTTTTTAATTTTCGCGGAAATATTTGAATTTCAAACTGCTAGATCTATCTCACTCTTCTGCCCCCTTGGCTGTCTCTCTCGTGCATTCACAGAAGGACTATTTATATTTAAAAAAAGCTATTTGCGTCGGGCCCAAGTGGGATTCGAACCCTAGTTTTCTGGTCAACAGCCTCAGGACCCTACCGTTGAGCTATCGAGGTCTGTTGAATATATAGGATTTGAACGAAACGCCATTTCGCTGCTCTGTCGTCACGCCGGCCGAATTTAAAACAAGCTATTTTTCAAAAACTTAAATTATGAGAATAGGGAATGTTTAGCATATTGTGTTTACAGGCAGATACAATTTTTAAAAAAATTATATTTGTACCAGCTTTTGCTAGAAATAATTATTTTTATAATTTGCAATATAGTCATTGTTCCAGCCTGCTGGAAATTTCCATTCACCTGCGCATAATTTGAAAAGCTAGAATATGTTTAATTTTACGGTTCTATGTGTAATTACAAAAGACATTATAGTCCCGATGCGAACTTTCTATTTTGTCATCCTCAAATGGTCTAACAGGTAAATTAATCGTTTTAGTATTTATTAAATTATTTATAAAACAGGCGAAAATTTTAAAGCTATGCGGAAAAGAGGCAAATTCTATCGTAAAATATACGGGTTAATAGCGAAATCATAATTACGCGGCGGTTATTTTTTAATTTTCGCGCTAATATATGAGTGACTTAACAAATATTTGTCCGTTAGAGATTGCAACGCAGGTCTCGGCGTGTCGTTAAGTGTAATTAGAAAACACGTCATAGCCTCGGGTTCGCTTTCTATTTCGGATGTGCATCATTGCACGTCGGTTTTAGTAACGGTTCAGCTTTCGTGACTGCTCGTACGCAGTCGTGTTATTTTAACATCTTGCATAAAACCATCGACCGCTATTGTAATACTTCTATTCTCCTTCAAGTTAGTGCAGCAAGTGTTTTTCATCTGCCGTCATGAAGGCCACGGGTTTTTCTGTTTGCGAAATTCTTGATTATTTCAAGAACGGGCTATATACAAATGAGGAATTTGTTTTACTAGCTTTTAAAATAATTCAACATAAACTAGCTAGCGAGGGCGTAGTATTGGAACCGGCGTATTGGCCTACTTATTTCGAATTATGCCAAACCGTCGGAACAATTCGTGCAAGGCAGTCGTTTGCATTCCTAACGGTAAGTAAAAATACGTTTCCTATTTTTAGAAAGTTATTAAAATGTGCGATAGTTTCCTAACTTTTGTAACAACAATTCTGAAAACCTATTAGTTTAAAACTCATTTGTAGTTAGTCGTTTTAAAGCAGCACATAGGGCCGTTACTTAAAAACGCTAATATAAATCACAATTTGCAGGATGGACCATCGACGGCAACTGGCTCTAATAAGCGTAGCTTGGAAGAAGATACGCGTCAATCGCCCCTGGTCATTTCGTCGACAAATGTAAGTATACCCGACATTTTTATATTTAAATCGGCCATTAGAAAATTCTGATTTATGCAATCTAAAATAAAGCCCATATTGGACCACACAAGTAATTTTACGGGGAAGTGTTTGTAATATATTTCTTTTTTAATTTACAGCAGATGAATAACACAAGGCCATCGACTTCGTCCGCCATGTTGGAGACCGTCCATGCTGGGCAGCAAAGACCTACCACAACGACTTCTGCAATTGGCGAAATGTTAGCACATGTAAGTTTTGCCGAGCTATTTTTTAAATGTGCGAAAGTTTCTTACCTTTTGTAGCAACAATTCAGAAAACCTATTAGTTTAAAACTCATTTGTCGTTAGTCGTTTTAAAGCAGCACATAGGTGTCGTTACTTAAATAATACTCATATAAATTACAATTCGCAGGATGGACCATCGACGGCAGCTGCTGCTAAACGTGGTTTGGAAGACGATACGCGTCAATCGCCCCTGGTTAAATCGTCGACAAATGTAAGTACATCAGTAATTTTTTATATTTAAATCGGCCATTAGAAAATTTTGATTCATGCAATCTAAAATAAAACCCATTTGGGCCACACAAGTAATTTTACGGGGAAGTGTTAGTAGCATATTTCTTTTTTAATTTACAGCAAATGAATAACCCAGGGTCGTCGACCTCGACAAACATGTTGGTTCTTGCAAAACCCTCGTCGGTGAAGGAGCTTCAGTATATTACGTTGATGGGCGAAGGCCGCAAGTTGATAAAGAAGTTTAACACTGAAGCGCGCACTTTGACCTTCAAATTCAACGATGTAGAGGCTGCAACGACCAACCCCGTTATATGGCTTAGTGTAAGTATAACTATAAAATATTGTGTATTGAAAGCAAGCACTCTAAATTTACGCTGCAAGTTATTTATTGATTTTAAATGGATTTATAGTTTATTTTTTAGTCACATGTTCTAAATTCATGGCTGTAGTTTTAGTTCGGTTTTACAACTTTTGAAATTGATGGTTTAATTATTTCAAACATTTGCAACGTTATATACTCAGTTAATATTTTGAAATATGGTGAGCTAGACCTTTTAACTTATTGAAACCCTTATTTACAGAATGCATTCGACGAGATCATCACGCATATCACCAGGGGAGCATCGGCTTCTGATAAGATAGGTTTAGTTTTAAGAAATGACAATTTTGCAGACAAGCCGATAGGCATTTCTTTCCGCCGTGTTGACCAGCTCAACGCCGGTGTTGTAATGTCAACCTTGAAGAAAATTCTTCAATCCAACGCCAAGTTTTTTGCTCAGGATAAAATGACCTAGCATGTAAACCGTGTTACTTTGCCTGTTGGGTATGGAAAATCACGTATCAGAATGACTGGCGTTAGTTTTGAGGAATTTTCTCGAAGGAAACATGGTATATTAACTGTTATAAATAATGATAATTACTGTCTTGCCCGAGCTCTTATTCTGGCCAAAGCTTGGGTAGATAATGATCTAGATCTGCATCTCTACAAAGCAGGTTATCCAATCCTAATGCGGAAAGCTCATGAGCTTTGTGCTAATGTCGGTATCGATCTTAGCAATGGAGCTACACGCGAGCACTTGGAGCAATTCCAACTGTATTTAGTTAATTACACCATTATTGTTTATAATTCGCGTATTGGCGCCAGTAAATATTACGAGGGACCCCGGGAATCCACTAGAAAAATATTAAATTTGTTATTGGAGGATCAACATTACAATGTAATAACCAGTTTAACTTCGGTCTTTGCAACCACTTTTTTCTGCGAATTTTGTTTAACCCACACCAATAGTAAGCAGAGACACAAAAATTGCCCTTATATTTGCCCGTGTTGTCATTCAAAACCTCCCTGTAACCTGTTTTTGGATGCAATCGCTTGTAATATTTGTCATAGGGATTTTCGTGGTCAGGAATGTTTTGACGAACACAGAAAATCATTGTGCAACATTTTAAAAAGATGTAGAGTATGCCTCATGACATACTGGCAAAATAGCAAGAAAAGTCATACGTGCGGTGTGAAATATTGCCATACCTGCGCGAAAGAAATGCCAACCCGACATTTATGTTATATGGCAAAGAAAAAGAGTCCTAAATTGTCTAAAAAGTTTATTTTCGTTTTTTATGATTTTGAGGCAAGACAGGAGACAGCTTTGGAGGGTGTAGATAATGTTTTTGTGCACGAACCAAATTTATGCGTCGCACAAAATGTTTGCAATTCTTGTATTAATCTTGGCGATATCGAGCAGGCTTGCAGAATTTGCGGTCCTCGTCAACATGTGTTTAAAAATAACCCCGTTCAAAGTTTGCTAGAATATATTTCTAAATTATCCAATATCGCTAACGTTTTTGCACTGGCGCATAATATGAAGGGGTATGATGGTTCTTTTATTATGCAGCATATTGTAAAGCATCAGAAAAAGTGGGTCCCGAAAATTATTGCCACCGGCACAAAATTAATGTGCATCACCTGTCCCAATGTAAAATTTATAGACTCTTTAAATTTTTTGCCTGTAGCATTAGCTAAACTGCCCAAAACATTTAATTTTGAAGCTACAAAAGGATACTTCCCCCATTTATTTAACAAGTTAGAGAATCAAAATTATATTGGAGTATTACCTCCAACACATTACTATATGGCTGATGAAATGTCTCCTATGGATCGAACAACATTCCTTGCGTGGTATAATTCGGAAATCGCTCAGAACGCAGTATTTGACATGCAAGAAGCAATAGTCAAATACTGTATTCAAGATGTCGATATATAGCGCAAGACTTGTATACAGTTTTGGGCTCGTTATAACAGAGAAAATGGAGTAGATCCTTTTAGAGAGTGTAACACAATAGCTGGCTGCTGCAGTTTAGTTTACAGACGACATTTTTTGAAAGAAAACACTATAGCAATTATTCCACCAGGCGGATACAGGTTAGGGGATAGGCAGTCGACGATTGCAATTAAATGGCTTTTATGGGTCGAACACGAGCAAGGTATCGCAATTCAACATGCCGGTAATAATAGAGAAGTTCGATTGCCTGAAGGTCTTTTGGTAGATGGTTTTTGTGCAGAAACGAACACTGTTTATAATTTCCACGGTTGCTATTTCCACGGTTGTGAGCAATGCCACCCTGACCAAACCGTCGATTTAGCAAACGTAAAAAATGATACAATGTTTGTTCGTCGTGAGGCAACAGAAGCATCTGCCTCGAGAATTAGAAGGGCTGGTTATACGCTTGTAGAAATGTGGGAATGCGAATTTAATTTATTTTTGAAATATAATCATAATGCAGCTAATTTTGTAAACAATCACGACATTATTAGAAATACCCCGTTAAATCCGCGAGATAGTTTTTTTGGTGGGCGTACTAATGCTGTAAATTAATTCGCGAATCAATTAAAAGTGGTGGGGGAAAGCTGCCCTCATTCTACTCAGCGTTCTTCAAAATATAAACTACAAATAACTTCTTTCCTGCAGTTTTCCCTGTTTATCTGAATTTAAATAAAACAGACATTTGAAGAATCAGTACCATAATTTAAATTCCAGTTTCAAACAATTTTCTTCGTAAAATTTGATTTGAGGAAAATTCATGATAGGATCTTCCCCAATCTATATATTTGCGTATATATTGTGTATTGTGTATATATTGCAATGGTTTTAAGCCCTGAATCTCACCTCTGTGAGAACTGCAAGGTAATGAATAATTTATAAAAGCTCAGAATGGGAGATGGTATCTAATTGCAATAAGTAAAATAAATCAGACTTGAATTAGTAATCATATTTGCAAAGCAATGCCAGTAATAAGTAAATTAATTTCATAACATAAGGAAAAAGGCAAAGCTCAAAACCGTAGAGAATGGATTCACACAATATTTAATTAATTTAAAATAATAAAGGGGATGGTGAAATGTCAAAGCCAATCCAATTAAGAATGAATCGATTATGAAAATAATTATTACATGCTTGTTGAGTGTATTTGCAAGTCATAAGTCATTAATAAAAAAATTCGCTTTGAGCGTATTTTAATATGGTAATAAAGCAGAATGCTAAGAAAAAAGTGCAACGAGCACAAATTATAACAGATCTACGGCAATTAATAAAAAAAATGGATCATCAATATTCAAGATTAGTTGGAATCCAAACAGTGAATTGACTTAAAAGTGAAAAATGAAATGGACATTTATTTGAACACCAAAGTTATTAAAAAAGGAAGTGCGCGAAATGAATAATTAATCAGTGCAACTGATATGCGAAAGGACTGTTAAAAGAGTGCAGTGCGATAAATATCGAAAGACATTAATTGCAAAATTATAGGACAATTTAGTAAATAAGTTACTATTGTAAAAGTTTTTAGATTTAAGCATTTTAATTGTAAAAAGTACCTAAGTTGAATAAGTTCGAATATCCGTTTTATGAATTTGATGTGCATTTGTTTATAACGAACTTGAAAAAAATTTAACAATTGCATAAATTATTGCTGACAGCTTGGTTTTTGCATCTCCAATTAATTTAAGATTTTCACTATTAAATATCAAAATACATTAAAAATAATAGCACCATTGTGACGAGTAAAATTCAGTGCATCCGCGGAAATAAAAGAATACTTTTCTCTGAGTTTGTGAAATTTTCTTCATCGGCTTCCGAGCGACCCTCGCACCAGAGATCCAGCTTCGTACCAGCAACTACAGGCATCGTGAGGGGATCCTAGGCATGAGAACACATCACCGGCATGCACGGCACTTCATTCCAGGCGCCCCCGCAGAAGATTTGGCCCAGTTCGACCCTTCCGAGCATCGAGGCGCTGCCTGCGTCAAATTATAAAGTCAGTTTATGAAGCCAATTTAAATGCTACGGACGTGAAACTTACCGGACACTTAAAGAAAGCTGCTCCGAAGCTGACTTCAGGCATATCAAACCTTCAGTTAGCTTAGGTCTGATAATTGGAAAATGTAGAAGTGAGGTTAGGATTCTGCAGCGTCGATTTGAGAAACAACGAAGTTGTGTTTTCGCTTAAAAACAAAAGACGAGCTACTGAATCTTCAATTAAGCGGAAGAATTTAAAATTACCTGTTATATCTGCTCACTGAGTTGTTGTAATTAATATTGAAAACCACTGAACGACCAGCACTTGATAAATTTCATCACGTAAATTTCTGACAGATTAGCTCTAGTAAAGCATATTAGTTTGCATTTGATTTATGCTCCAGTGGCGTACCAATAAATTTTAAAAACTAACTGTGAACCCATACCTTGAGTAAGAGCTCATGTCTGCCGTGAGTTTAGCCAACAAAATTTAAATTGCAGGTAGATTAAATCACAAGTAGGGGCTTACGATCATTTATTTAAATTTGAGTTACTATACAGCTCATTTTTAATTATCCCTGAGAGACTTAGTTAATTAATTAGTTCTTTGACGACCTCAAACTAAAATATTTGCTTTGGTAGCTCTAGTTATTTATTTAAAATTAAATTATCATCATTTAGAGAGCAATAACCACGCCAATATTTGTATGTTGCAATAGACCTTTCATACGTACTACAATATCCATAGCCGCTTCCTATATATTAACAACACTAAACCTAATCGTAAACAATAAGAACGGATAACTTAATCAACAAATTAAACTGTGAAAGTAACTAATGTAAATTGGAAAATACATAAGAAAAGAAGAATCTGATAAAAATAATAATAGAAAACCGACGTAGGAAGTAGACGAAAGGGTTATAATTAGTATAGTAAAATTTTAAGAAACGGCGGAAAGTTTAATACATTTTTGCATCGTAGCAAGGCGGTCTATATTGTTCCAGGCCATGACTCTGGGCCTACAAAGTGACCTTTGGAATGGCCTACCACAATCTGGCAACATGGCTTTGCCAATCTTTAACAAAAAAATACTAGTTTTCGACACTGAATGGACAATTTGTCAGTGCACTGTCCCTGTCATTCTGATACATGCCAGTTGAAAAAATCTTTAAAATCGTTGCTATTTACATACTAGTGCGTCTCTTCACCGTAATATTCGTTTTAAAAACAATTCCCAATGGGTAGGTATCTAATTTTCCATTGGAAGTAAATCGCTATCTATTAATTTTCACTTCATCTGAAATAATAAGTAACTTGTTTGGAAGCTAGTGGTATTGCAGTCGGAACAAGTCTTTTCGTCTTATCAACCTTTATATCGGCCTTTTGAAGTGCTTTTCACAAATAACACTAATCTTTCTACTACACCGGTTCTCCCAATTCAAGACGTGTTACCATTTTAGGCTTTTGTTCATTCGATGCAAGTTTGAACACTCTAATATATAGCTCAACTGATGAAGCGTAGTTAATTTGACTTGCAGCGCGGTACTCTTTAAATGTATTTTTTCAACTGATGTAAACTGCCTTGTCAAAATAGTTTTTCAACATCAAATATATTTGAAAGTTTTTAAAACTTAGTGTGTTTTGGTATGGTCTAGCAGAAAATTTGGCATCAGAGTCAGTGTTATGGACTGGAATAATACAGACCACCTTGATCGTAGTCAACGTGATAACTGATATTACATCACTACAAATTTGAAATTTATTTATACGTGTGTGCAAGTTGCAAACGAGTGCGTAGCACGAGTTATGTAAGCACAGAAGTATTAATGATACATTATCACACATGTATTGTATAAAATTTTATCTACAACAGTCTGAAATTGCGAAATATGCTTTAAGAGAATGGTCAGATCTGTCATTTTCAAAAATATTTTAGTAGACAAATGTCATTATGTCATTCATTTGACACTATTTCAGTTAGGTAATAAAACCATTAACCTACTCAGTTAGGTAATGAAGTCATTACATAACTGAGAAGTGTAATGAGCTTCATTACCTAATGGAAATAGTGACAAATGAGTGACGTAATGAGTTACTTATCCCACTGCAGTAGGTAAAGTAATGTTTGTCACACAATTCAACGGGCCGTGAGTTGTGTAGTGTATTATTTGACTAAACACAATATCAATCTAGCCAAGACTGAAGGTGCTTATTATAAAATTTCTTATCTTCTCTGAATGATGTAATTTTTGACAGTGGTCTATTATGAGATCTTTTATCGGACTTTTTCCACTGTCTCAGGTGTTTATCACATGACGTTTCGGGAGTTTTTGGTCTACTCCCGTCTTCAAGTGAATGAACTCCTGGTTAGTTCTGAGAAGGACTGCTTTTTGTACGTCTTTTCACGTACACTCGTGTATTTTAGTTATAAACTTGCTATTTATAATACTTGTGCTAAACATACTTTTTTTGTTCTTTTGGTGTTTTATCGAAATATATAATTATATATTTATTTGTGTACATGTATATATTTAGGTGTGTACCACTGCACCACGTTAGTTGAACTTCAATTATCAGACTATTATATTTAAAGTATATGATGTGAATTAATTTAGTATGCAAGTTCATGTTTGTTTAACTGTGGCCCATTTTTAGTTTTGTACTGTTGGCCGCAGTATAAATCCGCTAAAATAAAATAAAATAAAATATATGTTACCAGTGTATGTAGTAGACTATTTTTGTAATTCTCTGCGCAGTAGTGGCATTCAAATAGGCTTTATTTCTGCGCTAATTGGTTATTCTACCAGTGCTATGCATGCAGTTTCTTTCACCTTCCTACGGAATCTGTTTTCTTCTTTAGCTACAATTGACGCGTTATCCCATTGTATGTGGTGGTCTTCCTTCCAGACGTATTCTGCGATCTTCTGCGAACTCAAACTCTACATACAGAAGATGCTCCCAACATATTATTGGTTTTTTGCTGGATCAAACACAGCAAAATCCACATTTCCTTAAGAACGTCATATGGACTGATTAATCGAAATTTACCAATTCGGTAATGTTCAACCGACATAACGAGCACGTGTGGTCTATTGAAAATCTCCGCGTTTATCAAGAACGGAGACTCCAGGTGCGCTTTGGACTAAATGTATGGGTCCGTTTATTGGGTGAAACAGTTATTGGGGTATACATTTTTGAAGAAAATTTGACTGCGGAGATATCTTGCTTTTTAAGGAAATTTTTTACTGACTGTGATTATGTTACTACGATGTGTAGCATGTAAAATATTTCTTGCTAGGGTTGGAACTCCTTAGTCTCGGTAAATTCTAAGTAGGACCTAGATCATATGACCAAAGCAGTCGGTGTTTAAGGTACCTGGTACTCTGCATGCCTAGACCTTGGTTAACCATAGGTTAAATGTATTGATAGATTATTAATCAGCACAAAAATACGCAACTTTTCCCCAATTTAACCGACTTCGTATCTCTTAAGATAACCGAGATCCTCATGCTTAAGCTCTTGAAAACGGGCACCCTGTATAGAAAAACTTTTAATGATTTACAATATGAAGAAAATATAACTGGTGGTGGACATATAATTAGGTTTTAGGTTATATTATATTATATTTAATTATATGTTAAGCGAGATATTACAACGTTGATACACAACTTTGAACATTAAGAAAGAACAGTGTTTGTAAACGAAGAATCAGCGATTAATTATTATGGCAATGAATATCTAACACTTTCTGTTGTAGAAGTTCATCACGAAAAATATTTGAATATTCATTAAGGCACTCTAGCTATTTCATAGGTACATATTAATCGTATTTTACTAAATAGTTATTTATTATTTAAGTAAAAGTGTTGTATGCAACTACCACATAATCTGATATTGTTGACTCGTCCTATTTAATATCCTCGCTCCCAAAGAGCATAGGCAGGCGTTGGCATGCTCATCAGCAACAAATACGAACAACACATTGACGAAATACACTATGTTAACGAAATACTTTTAATGGTAACAGTTAATCTAGGCAAGGAAAAACTCCATATTATCAGTGTTTATGCTCCAGATACCAACAAACCTAAAGACGAGATCGAAAGGTTTTACGAAAAGCTACAATCAAATATTGATAAAATCTTCAAGGATCAAAAAACTTTAATAATGGGAGATATGAACGTCAGAATAGGTAACACACCTATAGCAGGAATAAAACAACGATTTAATGAAAACGAAACTAACAATAGTGGCGAAATGATGACCGAATTCTGCACCCACAAAGAATTACGAATTAACAACATCTTTTTTGCACATAAACCTCAACACAAAATAACCTGGTCCAACACAAGAGGGCAAACTTCCATAATAGACTAAATCATCTCAAATAGAGCAATTCATCCGTCGCAAATATTAGATGTCCGCACATTAACCTCCATCAATATAGGAACGGACCACAGTCTAGTTTTGGGAAAAATAAGACTGAACATACAGCGGAAGAAAAAACCACAACCGGAATACATCGAAAAGATAAATATTGAATCAATTATGGATGAAACCACCGAGCTACTGTACATGAATAGAGTATCTCAGAAAATCGAATCTGACCCAATTAAATTCAGCACTACTGAAGAGGAAGACAGTGTGGAAGAAGTCTGGTCGAAAATTTCATTTAACATCAATTAAGCAGCATATGAAGCCTTGGGCAACAGAAAAATTAACCTAAATGCCAAGAAAAACGACAAGCCTTGGTTTACAGAAGAAATAAAGAGACTAGCACAAGAAAAAAGAAGGCCTACTTACAATACATCAATAATAGAACAACAGACGAGCGCAGAAATTATATCGAAATAAGAAACAGAACAAATGCCCAAATCCGACAACATAAAAAGGATTACTGGACCAAATTCACAAATGACATGCAACATGATCTTTATGGGGCCCAACGCAAGATCTGGGGTATTCTTAAACGCCGAAGGCAAGACATCAATGAATACTCACAAACACAAGCAATAGAAGAAGGCACCTGGGTAACATACTTTAAGAACTTATACGAGGAAGACTCTACAACGACAGAAGATCAAGACGCACAAAACGAAATAGCCACTGTAACACTAACGATAGAACAAATCACTGAAGCCACACGAAAACTAAAAAATCGAAAAACACCGGGACCAGATCAAATTCAAAACAAACTTCTCAAATATGGAGGAAACGATTTAAGCATAGAATTGAGAAAGCTGTTCCAACTAATACTGAATAAGTGCACCACACCGAAAGATTGGAAATGGAGCATAACGATACCCATATTTAAGAAGGGAGATAAGAAAAACCCCAATAATTACAGAGGGATCACGCTGCTTAGTTCCGTTATGAAACTATTTGCAAACATATTAAAATCGCTCATTACTGATACCGTAGAATTAAGCGAAGAACAACAAGGATTCCGAATACAATGGACGCAATATTTACCATACGTCAAATCGTCGAAAAATTCATCGATTACAACAAGCCGCCTTTCATGTGCTTCATCGATCTAACCAAGGCGTTTGACTGAATAAAAGTAAATGACGTTTTAGGAATACTAGAAGAAAAACATGTGCCCAGAGAAATAATATGCGTCATAAAACAATTAAACACACACACTAAGCCACGCATACAAATCAACAACAGATTAACTGGAGAAATCGATGTATCAACCCTGAGCCTTTTGCTCTTAACGTAGTGATGGACAAAATTATAGAGAAGGTAAAAAGAACTAGCAATGGATATAAAATGGGAAATCAAGAAATAAAACTGATATGCTATGCAGACGACGCCGCGAGCATTGCTAAAAATGAAGATGACCTACAGAGGCTACTGCACACTTTCTATCTAACAGCTCAATCCTACAATCTGGAGATATCCGCGGACAAAACCAAATCGTTAGTAATATCTAAAAAACCTAGATGTAAACTGGTAATCATCGAGAAAGCCATAGAACAAGTAATGTGTTTCAAATACCTAGGAGTGGAAATCTCAACCGATAGCAACCTAAATACAGAGGTTAAATCGCAAATCAATAGAGCCGCAAGGGTGTCCGGATGTCTGACGGAAATAATATGGAAAAACAAAAACATCGAATCAAAGGTCAGGATATATAAAACGTGCATCCGCCCCATAATGACTTCCGCCGCAGAGACAAGGGCAGACACCACCTATACCAAACGAGTACTCCGCACCACGGAAATAAAGATTCTAAGATCCAGAGCATGACACACACTCTACGATAGGATACGTAACGAAAACATAAGGCAGACGTGCAACGTGCAAGACGTTGTTAGATGGACGAGAAGATGACGTAGAGAGTGGAATGACCACGTAACAAGAATGCCCAACGACAGACTGCCCAAAATGGCGAGATATGGCAAACCAAGAACAACACGCCTACCCGGAACGCCACCAAAACGCTGGATGGATAGCTGGGCTGCTGGCTTCTGGATCACAAGAGCAACCGGGATAATTATTTAAGCAAACAGGTCTCAGACCTATTACAAGAAGAAGAAGAAGCTCCCAAAGCTTTCTCGGCCATAAAATAGATTCGTCCAGTAGTCTTAGTTTACATACTTATTACATAAAAAAGTACATAACTATTATTCAAAGTGCTATGTATTAATTTTGCGATTATACATTTTGTCTCGTGCTTATCTAAACGCATTAAAACAGTGGCGAGTGGTGCTATGGTATAAGTGGAAGAGAAACAGCAATAGGTAGGAATACAAGGAGATCAGGTAAGAGTTCAAGAAGAACAAATAATAACAAAGGGACATTTTGAACAATTAATGGCATTTATGGCACAAAATGCGGCAGAGTTGAAGATGGATTTACAACAGTCGATTGAGAAAACTGCAAAGGAAAGTAAGAAAGACGCAGCAGAGTCGAAGAGAGATTTACAACAGTCAATTGAGAAAACTGCGGAGAAAATAACGCAAGACAGTAAGAAAGATGCAGCCGAGTTGAAAAAGGATAATTGCAACAGTCAATCGAGGAAAAGGCCGAGGAAAGTAAAAAAGATGCTGAGAAAAGGGAAAACAGGTTAAAGAAGGATGCCAAGGAAAGGGAAAGCAGATTACAGGCAGCTATTCAGAACACTGCAGAGAAGTTGCAAGATCAAAAAGCCCATGCAGAAAAGATGGAAGAATCAATGAAAGAGTTAAAAGAATTTTATAAGGTTCAACTTGAGAATAAACAAGAACTGCAAGTACAAATAAATAACATTTGTTTAACATTAGAAAATTACAAAGATGAAGTAAATAATGATGTAAGAAAGGAAAGGCAGGAAGAAAATAAACAACTAGAGAAAATTTGAACACAAACCATGGGAGAAAAGTTAGAGAGGAATAAAGAAGAGTTGGAAGGAAAACTAGAGGGGCTGAAGTCAACGACAGAAGACAGAATTAAAACACAGAAAAAGTGTGTGGATGCAAGAGTTGACCTAATTGAAAGAAAGGTAGAACAAAACAAAGTGGAAATGCAAGGAGAAATTCTTAACAACGCAAGGAAAGTTAATTTGTTAACTGAAAACAATTCAACGAAGTTTAAGGAGGTAGAAAATAGGTTAAAAAGAATACAAGATGGCACTGAAATTTTAAATGGTAATTAAAGAAGTAATTATATGGAAGTTCAAACAGATATGTTACCTATTTTTGAAGGAAGAATAGGAGAGCAACCTATGACGTATCTAGTAAAATTAGATGATATTATGAAGACAGTATATGACAAAAACAAGAGACTACAGATAATTAATATGACCTTAAGAAGTCATGCAAATGTCTGGCATAGTATTATCAAACTAAAATATACAAGTTATGAAGAATTTAGGAAGTTATTTATGGATCAGTATTGGAGTAACGCACATCAGGCACGAGTTAAGACACAGTTAACAACTGGAGGATATTTGGAAAGAGGTAGTACGCGCGAAATGTATGTAATACGTAAGTTCAACAGAGCACAGCATTTAACATCGAAATTAGGAAGAAATAATCCAACATTTATGCCGACATTTGGAGGGGGAAATTGCAAGAGCTGTAGCAGTTCAGAACATTAAAACTATGAAAAACTTTTTAGAAATAATAAGGAATTACGATATGGCTATTGTTAATAATAGGGACAACAACAGAAAAGAAGGTCAAAATTTTCAAAATTATAGTAAAAGAAAGTTTGAGGATTTACAACAAAATAAATTTAACTTTGGCTGAAAGAGTTATAACAATTTCAGAACAGGTGAAAGGAATTTTAATAATAACTACCAAAATAGGAGTCTGGATAGATGGGGAAACAACCAATACAACAATAATAACTATGAAAGGAACTACCAAAGTAGGAATGATTATAATAATCAAGATATGAAGAGATACAATGCAATGATTGATGACAAGAATAAGGAAAGAATGAACCAAGAAGACACAGGAAATAAATATCCTAAGCGTCAATACATAAATACAGTATATAAAAACGAATATGACAGAGGAAGACCGATGCAAGAAAATCGGATAGAAGAAGCTGAGGTTTATGAATAGTCCTCAGAAGATAAAAAAAACTTCAATTTTAATTAATTTAATTAAGAACCTCACGTATTTTAACACTAATTTTGAAAATGATGGAAACTTTTTACTTAAAGAGGAAGAAGAAGAAAATCAAATTTCAACATGACCATTTATAAAAGTAAATTTAAATAATAACGAATATTTAGCATTAATAGATAGTGGTGCAATGGCCTCATTAATAAAAGGAGAAATAAATTTAAAGAATATAGATGTATTATACAAGAACATAGTTAAAGTAAATCAAATAGATTTGCTATCTGCAACCAAAAGAAAAATATCAACGACTAACCGAATGTTGAATATTAAAATAATTATTAATCAATGGGAAGGTGTTGTTAGATTGTAGTTAAAGGCTTGAGTGTGGATATAGTATTAGGTATTGATATAATTCAACAATTGGGAATTACTATAAATGGAGAGCAAAGATGCATTCATTTAAAAGGTTAATTAAATCTTGGAACAGTACCAGAAGTGGCTGCCAAGAAAATAAGTGTTGCCAATCAAAGAGTATTGGAGTCGCATTGAGAAATAATGAAGGTATAATAATTATTAATAATTAAGTAATTTTGAATACAAAGAGTGATTATAATGATCAAGGGGTATTGTTGAATGAGTTGAAAACGGGTGAGAAGAATCTACAATTTAAGGGCCGAATATTATAAATAATTAACAGAAATAAAGAGATTATTAATGAACAAGTAGGACAAGCACAGAAATATATTTACAGGTTGCAGGTTGATGAATCAAAACGTTTTAATAGCAAATCTTATCCTATTCCTTTTGCATTAAGATGACAAGTTAAGAAGGAGATACAGAAAATGGTAAAAGATGGAGTAATAGAATCTTCAAAAAGTAATTTTATCAATCCTGTAGTTGTAGTTAAGAAACGTGATGGTTCGCTTCGTTTATATTTAGATACACGCAGAATCAGTCAAATAACAAAACCACAATATGAATCCCCACAAACGATTGTTGCATTGTTTAGTAGAATTTGAGATAAAAAGATACTTACAAAGTTAGATTTAATGAATTTGTTTTGGCTTATTCCATTGCATGAAGAGTCGAGGAAGTATACAGCTTTCAGTATTGATGGGAAGATTTATCAGTTTAAAGTGGTACCATTTGGTCTTTCAACATCATGTGCTGGACTTGTTAGAGAAATTCAGAAAATATTAAACCAATTTGACGACTTTTGTGTGCATTATATTGATGATATCTTATTGTTTTCTGAAAACGAACAACAACATTTAAAGCATTTAGAAATTGTGATGGAAATATTAAATAAAGACGGGTTAAAATTGAGTCTTCCAAAATGTGAATTTATGCAAGAAACTTGAGATACGAAATAGGTAAAAATGGAGTCACTATAAATGAGAAACGTTTTGAAGAAATTAAGAATTTACCTCGTCCAAAGAATCTAAAGAAGTTAAGAGGATTATTAGGTGTTTTCAATTATTATGAAAGGTTTATAAATAACTACTCAGAGTTGACGTTACTTTTGGTAGAGTTATTAAGAAAGGATGTAAAATGGATATGGACCGAAGAACGAGAAAAAGCATTAAATACAATCAAACAGAGGTTTTATGAAGGATTATTATTAATATATCCGAACTTTAAAGAAAAGTTTGTACTTCGTAGTGACGCTTGCGATCAAGCAATTGCAGCTGAGTTAATACAAATACAAGAAGGGATAGAGGTATCAATATGTTTTATATCAAGAATATTAAAAGGGTATGAAATTAGATACACCATAGCTGAGAAAGAAATGTTGGCGATCATATTTACAATTGACAAACTTAAATTCTATTTAACTGGAAACAAATTCGATATTGAAACGAATAATTCAGCAATTTTGTTTCTGAAAAATAAAACTTTTCACAATGATAGGTTATATAGATGGGCATTGTATTTGCAACAATATGAATTTGAAATTAAACATAAACCAGGAAAATTAAATGTAGTTGCAGACTTCTTAAGTAGAAAAGATTTACCGAATTCTGACAAACCAAAACAAATCTTAATTGGAATTGAGAGGAAGGTTGTCAAAACAAGAAATTTTAAATAAGCAGACATTAGAAGAAATTCAAGAATTAAGAAATTGTACCAGTTATCAGTCTCATTATTTGGTTAAGTTGTACATCGATCTTTGTGGCATGTGCGCTATTGAACCAGACCGGAGCAGACTAAGGTCAGGGATGCAGTTCGGAGCGTTGTTGCATTGGCACCCCAAATTGTTCCAGTTAGCTTGGAGATTATGTTATTACGTGTTTTAAGTTTTCCTGCTGCGTTTGTAAGATGTTGCTTGAATGTTAGTGACAGGTCAAGACTTATGCTTAAATATTTTGTTTCAAACATTTAGTAATAGTTTCTTCGAGGCATTTTGTGCTCACATTTTTAATAATTAAGTACTTCGGCATTGGCGGGATAAAATTATTGTAGAATATTTTGTTTCAAACATCTAGTAATAAGTTTCTTCGAGGCATTTCGTGCTTACATTTTTATTAATTTAGTACTTCGGCATTGGCTGGATAAAATTATTGCAGATAGCTTGTATACATGACAACCTCTAGGAATCAGGATTAACTTTATTGCGTCCATGTTATTTTGCTTGTTGAAGTTATGCAATAAAAATACCCTCTTTGTTTTATTGTGCATTGTTTCAATGTACAGCAGTTGGTAGCAGCGTGTCGAGAATCAAAAAAGGTATGTTCCCCTTGACAAAGAGCTGGTTTACAGATTTCACCAAGGAATAGTATGACAATTCCGCCCCTATTTCAAGTTCTGAAGGGATTATGCTGACTGAGAAAGAACTTGTAGCATTCTAGGCAAACAACTCCTTTCATTTAATTAGCTACTGCTTAGCGCATTGCTTTACCTCTTTGTCCCGAATGTATCTAGCCGTGCATGCCTTGTTACATAACGTTGGGGTACGTAGTTTCAAGCAATAAAAACGTCCGATTTGACACCCCTTTGAGTAAATTTAGCTTTTTTATTTCGATAAAGTGGCGCCCTCTCTTTGCTAGGGCAGCGTAAGCTTGTTTTGGTTGTAAATACTGTTTTATTATGTGACATTATTTATCTATGTATCTACTGCGCCGGATGCTACGCTAATGTTACTGCAATGGTATACTGATACGAGTTTTTTATTTTTTGTTTTAAAATTTGTCCTTAGCCATACCTTGATTATTGAGAAACGTAATGATAAGAAAGTATATTCTTGGCGAACGGTTACATTTACGTGCATACCAAATTTTCTAGTCGTCTACTCTACTTCTAAATTATCATGAGACTACAGGGACACTTTTGTGGGCCAGCTAGCTAAACAGTAGAGACGCCGTGCAGTCCTTTACAAAATTACTAAATTAAAAATTAATACAAAATAAAAAACAAATGTGTTCAGATGGAAACGAGAACTCTTAAATGGGAAAGCGGCAGTCAATCACAATATATCTGAAAAAAGAGGATTCCAGTGACAAAATAAGACAAGTGCTAAATAGTAACAGTATATAATAAGCAAATGTAATATCGTATAAAAATACACAGTCAATAATATTGCATAAAATAATGGTCAGTACAGGAGTACTTACGTATAATTCCTACAGTACTCCGGGTGCATACAATAAACAATATATATTGTAAAGATAATTGTATATTTTCAATAAGCTAGTAAATTGTGAATTTAATATAACTGGTCAATTACCCTTACAAATGCTTACATCATGTACCAGATTGATTAAAAGTAAATAAATAATTGTATAACTGGGTTCATTGATTGCAGTGTTTTGCCCCCTATTGTAATTCGCACATCTGCAAGTAAAATTATTTATGGCTAGCTTTCAGTAGGCATGACGACTCAAATCTGCAAGTTAGGTTCACCCACATGTTTATATTTAAACTCCCGTGTTACGCCACTGGGCTGTGAAATTAAAATGCAGCAACGCGAAGACTCACTAAGCTGTCAAACTGTATCTATCAACAAATTGCAATTTTTGTGCGGTTCGTTCCTGGGTATTTACAAGTCAATTCAAAGGCAAATCTATGAACAAATTATCAGGTAATTTGTATCTCGCGCTTTATTAAGCGTCACTAATTGTTTTTTTTTGTTTTTACATCGTTTGTGGCTTTCTGCGAATTCAATTGTTATGAACGCTTCCTTTCAGGTGAAAAAACATAACCTCAACTTATATTTTTACAATTTCTGAACCTCGTGCTTTTTTTGAAGTATTGTAAGACTGGGATCGGCTTTCTCTTATAAGACTCGTTCCTCATGGTATGTTTGGAAACTCTAGCACGGATACTTGCTTTGCAACACTAACCTGACCTTTTTTAGGCTGCGGGAAACTGGCTCATAACAGCTTCTCTTGATGCTCGCTGCTGGGAACGGGACTTTAGGATGCTGGAACTGCTGCGGTGTACTCCTACACGGCGTTTTGACGCGGTGCTACCAAAATTTCAAACGCCTGACCTCAATTGTGCTCAGAATCTGATGCCCGTAGACTTATCGTCGTTGGCGAAGTGCTTCGGAAGGTGGTCGCAGATGGAAATAATTTTTATCTGATGGATTTTTACACCCACATTCTCACATGTGCACTACGAACTCCTGATCACGATGGTATAATTATTTTTAATTTATTTCAATTGCGAATAGCTTATAACTGAATTAATCTGGAGAGACAAATTAGACTGTTATCAAATAAATTTGATTCAATTGTTTTCCCTCTAGTTAACAACAAATGCCTATCTAAAATCATAATTGTGGATCAAGTTTTTGTTTGTACAGCTGTATTATTTGAACAAAAATATGAAAAAACATGAGTGTTATTTGTCAAGTTTTTTCATTAGAAGATCTTTCAGCTATTTTGTTTTTGAATTCAGAAAATGCTAATGGTTTTTTTTGGGTAAAAATCATTAGTTGTGTCAAAACATTCTAATTATGATTATTAAAAGTCAATATAAATGTTACGTTTCGCTATTTAATAGAGCTTCTTCAAGACATAGTACAAATTTGATGATACAAATTAAAAAAATTTGGGACATACACATTTTAGTGACCCCGAAACAAAAGTTACTACAGACAAACAATTAAAAATAACCATAATAGGAATGCTTTTATGTCCAAAATACTCAAATAGAAATAAACCTCAAAACCAGGGTGGAAAAACACCAACACATAAGAGGATATATTGGAATACAAAACATGCCTACTTGCTAAAATTCTAAAACAAAAAAAAGGAATAATTTTGAAAACAAATCCACAACCAACCTAGTAAGATAATTAATTTACGCTTGGCATCTTATTTTAATCTTAATACAAAATATTTCCTTTTTAGATAATTACAACTACTTAACATCAAACAATTGGTGAAATCCAGTTTTTACACTTTCAACCAATTTTACCCTCTTTGTTAATATAAACAATAAAAAACTACATTCATAATTAAAGAAAAAGAACATAAACACCAAAAAATGGAAAAATAATACTAAAGGTAAAACAGAGGATTTTATTTTTTCACTAATCTAATTTTAACATGTTTCCTTATTTCTAGATAAATAATATTGTAATTTTAAATGTGTATGTCCCAATTTTTTTTAATTTGTATCATCAAATTTGTATTATGTCTTGAAGAAGCTATATTAAATAGCGAAACGTAACATTTATATTGACTTTTAATAATCATAATTAGAATGTTTTGACACAACTAATGATTTTTACCCAAAAAAAAACCATTAGCATTTTCTGAATTCAAAAACAAAATAGCTGAAAGATCTTCTAATGAAAAAACTTGACAAATAACACTCATGTTTTTTCATATTTTTGTTATAATTGTGGATGTTAACCAAGTACAAATCAGTTACTTATAAACTAAATTTTAACTTATATTATAACAATGTACAAAATCTTAATTCTAAAATTATTGTTTGTTCACGTTCGTATTTAAAGTAGGTTATTTGGATTGTCTGTTCACTTATGTTACTTCACTGACTCATTTTTTAAAACACAGATCTCGTTCATTTCCTGTTGTGGGAATTTCTTGTATTTTAGAATCCTTGTCTACTTTTTACCATTCTTCAAATATTACCGTTCCATTTTTGATAGCCTTATTTGATCTAGTATTGTGCTCTGTTTGCACTGTATCAAGAACATTCTGTCCTTCTTACCTTTATTTAAAAAGTTCATAGAACTGTGCTTATTCAATTATACTGACATATAAATTTATTTAATACGCATGTAATAAACCCTTTGGTAATAGATTTGTTGAATTTTGATTGGCTTTACTTTGTAACAACCTCTTAATTTACGCTAATTGATATTTCTGTGACTCTAATTTAAGAATTGAGCTCTGCCTTATTGCCATTTATTTTGAAGTAATTCCATTTAATATCGGCAATGCTTTGCCAATGTAGTTATGAATTAAAATTTCTGATGTAACTTCTTGCAGTTGCCTGATTTACCCCAGCTCTGTGCTTTATTGACTTGCTTTATTTATCTATGCTCCAAGGAGAGTTGAGTAACGGGCTAAGAACCATCTCAATATAGCCTAAATATCACAGATCCATATAGACAATGAACGATAAAATGTAAAACTGCAAACAGAATTACATCTGATCAACATAGTGCATAAAAAGGTTAATTTTCAATTGAGCCAACAAATGCCAAATTCCAACAAAACTTGCCGCAATGATTCGTCGAATTGGCGTAGAGGAAATGCTCCCAAAACGTCGCCACAAAGCCGAAATCTTGCTACCAGTGTGGGCTAACATACCATCTTCAATACAAACTTGAGGCGATAAGGCCAAAACACCTAAATACGCCCAAAACCAAAATTCTTTAGCCGAGCTCATGGTGACAAGAATACAAGGTGTAACGTTCCGCAGAAAGAGAGCATTGTGGGCGGAGCCTCAAATTAAACCAATAAGAAATGCACTTACAAAGGGCGCGAATGGTAGTACTGAAGTGTATTGTTGAAGACGCTGTCTATGTCAAATTCGAGACTTTTTTGCGTCAGACTGACGAAGAACTTAACCTGCTAACCTCAAATTTGACATCGACTGTCGCACATCAACAATATACGATCGCGGCCATGGTTACACCATGATCGTATCCATGATCAATTTCTTGAGAAGGTGCATTTGGGATTGGTTGACTTCTCCCCTCTATTTTCTGAACTACTGCGCATCTCCGGGAACGTTTCACCGTGTATTCGTTACACTATGGCCGAGCTGATAACCCGATGAGCGAAATGTGAATATTAGCGCGAAACGCGATTTTACACCGTAACACGTGACACAAAAGAGCTATTTAAAATACAATAAAATGTTTTAAGCTGTTCAGAGAAATTCACTACCTCAGGCTCAGCACTCCGACAGTGTGTCCCTATGCTACCCTGACGGGGTAATTAAACAAGTGCTTAACATCCATTACTTGTGACTCGAACACAAATCTACAAACACGTACAAAGAAAACTGACTTCACTTCACTTCACACAAAAGTTTAGTTCCTTGCATTAGTATCTCATCGTGTTTACATCCATCCGGCGTAACATGCCAGATTATCTGTGGTATAACTTTGGGTCGGTGCTATTGATTGATAGGTTGCGACAAACATGGTAAATTTGTTAAAATAAGAAATCACGCCAAATGACAAGACATAACAGACGATTATATTTCTCATAAGTCAGTGCCAATGCGCCACCAAGATCATAAAGCATGCCATATATTTAAGTAATAATTAACGATTAATTTTGCAATACTGTTTACAACTTGAAAAGTGTATTTATTACTGCTATTGTCACAATATACTACAAACACTATTTTAGTGCAGTAAGTGAATATAAAATAAAAACTTTTAACAAGCTTCACTGTTCGAGGTTTCCTTCTCCACGTCTGTTTTGTACAACCATAAATGCTGAATATGAGGTACGTATAATCTGTGAATAGATAATAGAATTATTTTAAGTTTGGCTTACTATAACATTTTAAAAGTATTCGTAAGAAATTAAAGTGCAACAAGTATCAATCTTGATGACTACACCATGGATTATATTTAATCAGATGGCATCGTACCCACACAAAAGTAGCTAAGCAAATGTCAGCAAATTTCCCAGCTGTTATTTTAGTGGCATTTTGGCATCTTCTGATAATGAAAGACAGAGACTTTTGAAATGACGTAGCAGTTCCCACATAGTTTACTTCAAAGGCCACGTCTCGTACTTTCTGGCTTTCAAGCATGACCTCGTTTCCCCAGAAACAAACTGTCAAAACCTGCAGAGAAACACTTACTCCGTCACTTATGGTTCTAAAGATTCGCGGATCTCCTGGGGAGAGCTGAAAAGTACTGAGTCAATGCATTTATATCGTAAACTTTGCTAATGATCATACAGTAGATGTCCGATATACGTTGAAACATAGCATACATATAGTGGATAAGAATACCAACAGTAACAGACTGCTAAATACGTTCTCCATTTCATCGGCCAGGTCTAGAACTGCCATATGATAGTCTACTACTTCTTTTAGCGACTGTTTTAAATACTTTTCAGGTATAACTGATCCATCAAATGTTTCTGCAAAGTTTTCAAATTTTGTTATCGATAGAATTGGCCTCCCTTCTTCCTGGAAAATTAAATTGCTTAAGAGATCAATTGTTGATAACACATACTTCTTTGAATTTTTTAACAGATTTTTTGAGGTTGTTAGCCTAGTAATCAGAGTGTCAGGCTTGTCGTTCTTAATAATCAGTTCTCTCGGGTTCAAATTTCGAGCTAGGTATCATCGGGAGTATAGAAAAGCAAACGATCTCAATAATTAAAAAAAAATAATTTTTGTATTCCGGTTTTCAACTTTAAATGTTAGATATTTGGACCAAACTAATTTATTAGTATGCTTGGCGCGTACTAGATCTTACCTAAATGCTGACAAAGTCAGTATCACATCATTAAAATATCCCATAAAATGTGTTCACTTTTCTATGCTCCGAATGGTACGAGCATACGTGAACAAGACGTATAGAAACAGTTTTTCTTCGGACTATGAAGGTTAATTAACATTTACTTGAGTGCGTAGAGATTTCCTAATTTTCTTGTGATAAATATCGTAGAGAGTAGTCCGTCAAAATGTAGACAACTGTTTATAACATGTGATTAAAAAAAAACTTTATCACAGTAGCCCGGGTAAGAGAATGACAGCGATATTGCGCATGTCTGAAATTGATTCAGAAAAGCAGGTCAATTGCTGCTGACAGAAATGACAGCTTTTGGTTAGCACTTCAGTTTAGCAAGTTTTAACGTTTCAAGTATTATCGACACAAGAATTTGAATCAGTCATGGTTTTTACACTGAACAAAAACGGTATATGTTAAATCTATTTCAGAAATGGTTGAATAATTAATGTTCAATGGGTTGATTGTATTACTAATGTTTTTGAAGATTTTCAACAAATGTTTCCAAATGTCATCACTTTTTTTGACCGCTTCTGTAAATGCATTCATAATAATGTGGTTTTGTATAGGGATACAGAGAGCATAATTTGCAAAGAAGGCAGTGACAAGCCATAAATGCGTAATGAGAAAATACTGAAGCTCTTAGGCAAGTAATGGAGGATAGCCCCAGACCTCAATTCGGCATTTGCAACAGCAAATGGATCTATCGTATAGCACTTGCTAACAAATTCATAAACAGGACCTGCAACTTCAACCCTACAGAATCCTACAGACTGCGAAGACAATGTTCTGTCAATAGTTTTTACATGAAAACAATATCGGGGCTCTCAATAAGACTCTTTTTTACAGATAAAGCTTAATTTCACCTTTCTACATATGTTAACTTCCAAAAGATGAGGACGTGGAGCTCAAACAATCCTCATCTTTTAATTGAAGCTCCACTACAACCACAAAAAATTGGAGTGTGGGCAGCTGTACGTAAGAGAAGAATTATCGGGCCAATTAGTAATTCTAAACGCTGAGAGATATAGGTTAGAAAACTTGTCCTCGTTCATGGATATGTAACATGATGACTAACTAGTGGAAGGGTATTTTCAGGGGTAATATTAGTAGTACGCTTATTATCGATGGTTTTTTTATGAATATTATAAGTTATAATCCCAAAGCTGAAACTACGTGTCCGGAGGATAAATTCGCCTGTTTAAATTAAATTTTAAATGTAATTCCTCAGAAGCTCTATAATAATACATTGCTGGAAAAAAGTAAGGGATATCTCAAAAATTCGAGCAATATGTGTAATTGCCATAACACCCTGAATTTCTTTATGCACGCGTTTTTTTATGTCCCTGACTTTCTCCACCAGTTTAATTACAAAGGTAATACTAGTAGTTCTAATGTTCCAGCTTTAATCTGTTTTTGTCAAACACATAAGTCTCCTTTTTTTCTGGCCTGCTGTGATGAAGTTTTTTTTAAAATCAAGTGTTATACGAGCTTATATAAATAAACACTGTTTTGAAATAGCAACTGTCTTTCGTTCACAAACTTAAATTTAATTTCTTTTTCATTGAGTTGTTAGGCATATTTTCAATAGATGGTATGAGAAAGACTGGTATTGCAGAACGAATAGTTTATTAAAAAAAAACTAAAAAGCCGCAAAACAGCAGCATTTAATCGAATATGTTGACACTAAAATTTGGCAAATTATTTCCGAACTACAGTGACTATAAAGCTGAAGACGGTATGGGTTCTTTTCAAAATCTTAAGTTTAATAAAATTACAGAAGGCGCCAACGAGTTTTTAATACAACGAATATGCTCAGATAGAAACGAGAACTAATAAACGCAAGAGCATAGTCAAAATCGCATTATTCTGAAATGAACTTACAAAACGGGCAGACCAAGAATGGGTTTCTAGTAGGTAACTGAAACACACATGTTAATAATAAATATACTTATAATGGTCGACAGTGTATGTCATAAACAGAAATACAATATAATACTAGTCAAATATGAAGAGCATAGGGTGCACCCAATATAAAAATACTATATCTAAATTAATATTACTGTTCGCCAGCAGAACAGAAAACACAAATAATGGATAAATGCAAATCGTAATGGCACGAAATGAAATAAGCAAACTAAAGATTAATTGAGCATTGGTGAGCATCACTAACCAAGCTAACAAAACTCGAAGAGATTTGAAGAATCCCTATCGAAAACGTTGCCACAACAATTCAATAATTGTAAAGAGTGATAACAAATAAATTTTACGATAATTCAGGGCAAGCTACGCAACGCCGGCATTTCCAACGATGGCTCTAATCTGTTCGGGCACCAGTTTACAAAGCATTCAACGGGTTTATTCTAAGGGCAAATCCTTAATGAAGCCTTCAATCTACCAAGCTCGATGCGGACAGCAGCCAGTGGGAATCTTCCTCAGCAGTAAAGCGAAAACCGCCGATCTCTAGGACGTAAGTACAAGAAAGGCAACTTGTATTACGCGAAATCACTAGGAAATGAAGCAAGAATGTTAGAACTGCACAGAGAACTCGAAGGTATGTAATGCAACATTCTCGGCATATCTGAGACACGTAAAAGAAGAGAAGACTGCGCCAAACTGCAATCAGGATACACGATGTCCTATGAAAGAAAATATTATAATTCTATAGGAGTATATGTAGGTATAATAATCTACAAATAATACTCCCCAATATAAGAGTGCTCCAACAGGGCGATATATACCGGATGGCAATGAGATCTGGGCCATGCCTTTATCTTCTTTATTTATGAATCAATTTGGATTCAATTTTATATGAAGATACTAGACATAATTTCTGATTCACAGATAGATATAGTCAAAATGGCCGACTTCCGATTTCACCGCAAATGACACCAACTATGAATTTTTAAATGAATTATGATCTAATTCAAAAATCAAACTTAGTGTTATTTCCGGTGAAATCGGAAGTCGGCCATTTTGACTGCATTTGTGTCTCAATCGGAAATTATGTCCAGTATCATTGTATCAAATTTCAATCAAATTCATTCATAAGTAATGGAGATTGAGGCATGGTCCTGATCTCATTGTCACCCGGTATAACATTGCAAGTTAACAATAAGAAAATTCTGAAAGCAGTCTAGGTGTAAGCCCCAACCAGCTGTCACAGCGATGATTAAATGGAAATGTTTTATGAAGAAGTAGCCTAGTAGTCTCCTAGAAAACAACTGTAACTACGCATTAGAGAGAGGCGACCTCATTGCAAAGGTAAGTGTTAAAGGAGGACAAACACATAGAGAATTCATTGGAAAACATGGACTTGAAACAATAAATAACCGAGGAAATATGCTTGCAAATTTCATGGAAGTAAATAAACTGTATAATATGAACACATTCTTTAAAAAAATAAGAATCTGGACAAGGACTATTTCCGGCGGTAAAACTAAAAACGAGATAGACTTCATTCTTACCCAAAAGAAAAATATTGTACACGACGTAGATGTGCTAAACTACCTAACCATTTGCGCTAATAGAATAGTAAGATGCAAAGTACGGGTACAAGAAAAACTCCAGAGAGCGAAGATGCTGAAACAGAACAAGATGCAGATAAATGTAGATAAATTAAGAATATGAGGAGAAATTGAAGTAGAAATTAACTGAGGCCCCAAATATAGAGAATGGGAACATGAACATTAATAAAGCTAATGAAAAGATACTAACAATAATAAAAGAAGAAGCAAACGACCTCACAAACCAGAAACACAAGAAGATAGTAAAGCTCTCCAAAAGTACACAACAGTTGCTAGCAGAAAAAAGAGCGCTGATAAGACAAAACAAGAGACACACAGTAAAATATACAGAACTAAATAAAATGGCCAGAAGAATGACAAAAAACGATATCCGCGAATACCATGAAAAATCAGTAGAAGATATAATTGCAAAAACAAGATTTGAACGCATTAAAAAAATCCAATGCACCAAAGAAACAAATAATAAAATTAAAAGATAAAGAAGAAAGAATAGTTAATGACACAAATAAGATGGTGCCAGTAATAGAATTGTAAAGAACTATACGAAAATAAGGTTTCCAACGAAGACGTAGAACACGAAAACACGTGAAAGAAAAGACGAGTGATGAATGCTCATTCGGTGGAGCTACTGGAAATTACAAGAGAAGAACTAAAGTACTATACCAAAGCAAAAATAGATATGCGGAGAGGACGCCATATTGCCCGAAATGATAAAACAGGAGGGAGAAGCAGTAATAGAAATTCTTAGAAAGCTGTTTAATAGGTGACGTTAAAGGGACCTTTCTAAAGGATGAAAAAATGCGGTGGTGGTGCGAATATTTAAAAAAGGAGACTCAAAGAATCTGGAAAATTACCGGACAATCTACCTTCTTTAGCAAATATGCAAGCTGTGCGTCAGAATTATGGTTAATAGACTGGATCAGAAATTTGAATTGTATCAACCAAAAGAGCAAGTGGGTTTTAGGAAAAATTATAGCACAGTGGCACACTTACAATGAGCAACAGTCTTAATAAAAAAAGATCACTCAGTACATTGTGCCACTTTGGATGGTATTAATAGATTTCAAGGCATTTGACACGGTGGAAAAATGAGAACTCATTAGAGAAATGAAACATGCTCAGACAGATTAAAGATACACCGACACCATACAAAAAATTTACACGGAAGCTACCCTATAAATAGGATTTAACAGAGTAGAGGTAAACTGAAAAGTAAGACACGGTAGAGTAATATCACCAAAGTTATTCAATCTGATATTAGAGGACCTGTTCAAGGAACTAAACTGGAAACAAGGGTTTCAACATACAAACTGAAAGACTAAACAATCTAAGATTTGCCAATCTCAGTGCCATTTTCGCACAAACAAAAAAAAGCTAAAAGAAAATTGTTAACAGAGATCTAAATCGAATCAGAGAAGGTAGGATTGAACATTCGAAAACGAAGGGTATGACGAATGACAACGTCGTCCACAATACTATAAAAATTGGAGGTCGCACAATAGAAAAAATGAAAACTTATATATACCTAGGACACGTTGTCACAATAGGTAAAGAAAATCAAGACTTTTAGAAATAAAGCGTAGGGTATACTTACGATGGAATACCTACGGGAAACTAAAGTAAGCTAAGAATATAAAAATCCCTTTAAAATTAAAAATAAACATGTACCAGCAATGTATCTACCCAGTCGCAACTTATCGAGCTGAGACGTGGTTATTACATAAAATACGAACTAATAAATTAGAAAGAAGACTACTGGGTGTCTCACTAAGAGACCACGAGACAAGCACATGGATTCGCGTTAGAATTAAAGTAGGGGACATTATAAATGAGATAAGCTCGTTAAAGTGAAACTGGATAGAACATCTATTGACAATTACACGGAGATAAAGCGAAAAATGGAGACTCTAGGTAGAAAAAAAGCGGCGGACGACCAATGCAACGATGGGGCGATGACCTGAAGAAGATGGCTGGACTGGTATGGCAGAGCTTAGGCATTACCTACAAGACACGAGGCCCCAGCGCTCCGGCGTGACGTCAGAACACGCAGGCAGGCAGGTAATACGAGTGCCCTTTGTTAAATCGGATATGCGCATAATGTTTAGAAACTTATAGATAAGGACTTCCTGTAAAAACGAGGTTGCCAGTCGTGAACTGAGCCCTTGGTCGTACCCTACTCGCTTTTTTTGTAATGGAAACTACAGTTTCAAATCAAAAACCATAATTTTAAATAAATTTGAATTTTAGTATATGAGCCCAGAATCATATCATTTGGCCCAGATAAGTAAAGCTCTTACATTTGCTGGTATAATATTTAAAATTCATCCCAAATTTGGTTTTTCTGCTATTAATCCTGTCGTTTTATAGTTTCACAATATTTCGTACAGTATAACGCGATAATTGTAATTGTATGGGACTTGTGCCACAGGAATTACCGGAATTAAACAAACTGACAATAGCTTTACTACAAACCATTTTTGCAAGAAGAATACCGACACCAGACTGTCAATATGTTATTAAACAACAAACAGCGATAACCAATTGTTTTACTTTAACCAAAACAAGTTACGATGGACGAAACGATATTTCGATCATATGGGCGAAAGGTGGTGAATCGGTATATTAACTTTGAAGATAGTGTTTTCCGACTACATTTTGTAATTCGTTATTGCTAAAGCTGTTTAAAATGCTGCCACATACCATATTGACCAAAAAGATGTTATTTTATGCTCATAAAATATAGTCCTCAAAAATATTCCTGAAATATCTTAACTGGGCTAAATGATGTAATTCTGGAAGCGTATGTAGCACAATAACTATAAACTTTGAAAGTTGGTTTACTTATTTGTTATGTACTTAGTTTCCGACTCTAATTTCCTTCCTCAATCGACGATTGTTATTAATTCAACGTATTGATTGAAGAATTATTTATAATTGTCACTATCCCTTTCTCGATATTGGCATCCTAGAAAATGAACTAAATTTTCTTTAAGAAAATGTAACTTGCATACCTTAGAGTGCTTGAGGGAGGCAAGTTTTCTCATGTAATCCATTTTCTACGTAAAACTTTATTCTTCAGGGAACCAAATACATACACACACTTTAATCTTGTTTTTGCTACCGCTGCCAGGCCAGGAATACGGCATAACAATTTCACTATGTATATCTATTAAAATTCTCACAAATATGGTATAATTACAATAAACTACTCTTACGTTTATTTACTGTAAACTGTTTCAACTGCGGTTTCAAAGTTATTGCACCAGCTGCAAAGTGCGTTTAGTATCTGTTTTGCGCACAAAGAATTCACGAACGCATTAGGCGACTTGTTTATTCAAACACAGGTCAATTACGTTCAATAATTGGTAACAAACATTGAACTGTAATGTTCAGTCAATTCACACGCGGCCATTACAACACCTGCTATAATCGACGTCACAAGCTCGTGACGACAGAGATAACTGGCCTTGTGTTTAGGTGGCGGCTGCAGAAAGAAATGTATTTATATCTGATCAGATAGAATTAGTATAACTTGGAAAGAGTCCTTTTAGATTACATATGTTATATATTTTTTGTTCGTTTTAAAGAGTACTTTGCGAATTTGTGTTACCATACCACCATTTTTGTTACACCTTGTATCATAGCAATTAATTGTACGAATGTCGTTTCAATAATCTAAAGTTCTTGACTATGTGACATAAAATACCAATATATTATTATAATTGAAATCTATATTTATTATTAACCTTGTGTCTGTGACGTTAATTCCATTTAGTTGTTGATTTTTGAGAAATAAAGGAGGTATCGTTTACTATGTATTAAGATGACCTATATAAACACTTAGCTACATACCTCTACCATTTTTAAATAAGCGTTATACACTATCCGTTTGAGGTTATTCTGCAATACTTTAAACTGAAAACTGATGTGTGCTAAAACAGAAGCAGTTAGTAGATCAATCGTCGAGAAATGAACTGTAACCGATGTCACGGAAATATTCTGGAACAGCCATGCTAGTTCATACTTGGGACTGTATGAAACGTTAAATTGAGGAAATGGACCAAAAGGGAACTCCCAGTTGCTTGGGTCGTTAGTGGTAATACGTTTAATTAGCGATGGTAAGATGCCTCCAAAGACACTGATACTTGCAAATCCCCAATATACAGTAGTCTAAAACAAATTATTTTCAATGTATTGGAATGATTTTCTTTGGTATAATGGCATTTGCGTCTTTTACTAATTAGGTTAGCATGTTTTATGCCACACGTTTAATAAAAATAAAATTCTGCACTGCTTAGGTTTAAATTAGATAATGTTATTGTAAATATTAGGGCTGGGCTTAGGACCCTAATTCGATACTCGATACTGTATCTGAAAGTATCTGATTTTCATATACTTGGCAGTTTTCTTTTAAATTTCAGGTTTTTAGTTTGCAAGACATTGAAAATTAACAATCTAGTTTCTTCTCATACAAGTTTTTATTTTACTATTAAAAAAAATTATTTTATTATTAATTATGATGTTTATTTCAGTGTAGAGTTTAGCATATACCAATTCTTTTTCAAAAAAACTAGTTGTACGTGTTCACTAGACAAACTAGTTCGAGTAGGGTATGCAACATGCCCAGCCTCTGAAAAAAATTGTTCAGAAATTACTGAGCCTGCTGGGATGCACAGAAACGTTCTTGCCATCATTTTCAATTTTAAAAAACGCAGTTCCTCCTTCCAATAAATTAAAGGATTCATATCAATTGCTACAGTTGGTTCAAATAGATAGACTTCTACTTCTTTAGCAAACTGATTATAGTGATTATTTTTTTCGTGCCATCTCAACCAGTCAGAAGGCTGGATTTAGTTAAGTTATCTTGTATAATTTCGATTATACAAAATCGATTATACTAGAGTAACTTCACTAGATGACGTAATACATAACTTTTGTCAACGTGATGTTGTTTTCATGGAGATAACTTTCAGCTAGGTTAATACAAACAAATCGAGCTGCCAATAAAATATTTGTTCCTAACATTAAAATTTACTCAAAAAATAATCAAATCGAATGCAATGCGTACTTCGTACAGGTTATACGTCTCAAACTTTCTGCACAATAACAAATCGTATCAGTTGGGCAGAATAATCCTCCCGCTGACGCGGTCGGACTATTTAACCTGTCAAACTGACACTCTTTTATTATTGTGCAACAAGTTATCGATATATAACCCGATAATATCTAAGTAGGTACTTATAGGGTTTATTTTTGACTATCTAAAGTTCAGATACTTGTATCTGCATTTTTTAGCATCGGCGAGTATCGGAAATATGCCAGTATCGGCCGATAACCGATACTGAGTATCGGTATAGGCCCAGCCCTAGTAAATATTAACATTTTATTACAACATACCTGTGCACTAGTAATCCAAACACAAGTTTTAATCAGCTTTAACTCTTCTTCTCCACCTCTGTTTGTATTTGGTATGAAAGGTTCTTTTTCCAGTTTTTCCAATAAATTTCTGAACTTTACTCGATTTAGTAAAATTGTAGACGTTTTAAATATACCTACGATTTGTCACTGTAGAAGCAAATTTTTAAAACATATTAATATTGTTGAAAGTGAAAACATCTATGACAACGGTGATATTTTTCTCAATTAAGAAAAGTAGAAGTACCTATTATACTAGGTGCTTCAAGATGTTCTGAATTTCTTTAGTGGTGTGATTACCTCAAATTGTTTAATTGGTCTAATAATCGAAGTTATTAAACGGGCTGTTTTAATAACTTTTTAATCTACATGCAATTGTAACTTACTTAGTACCATACCAAATTCGTACGTCATCATATTGGCAACAACGTCAAAATCGTTAAGAAACAACTCCGGAATATCTACTATAGGATATAGGTAGTTGAATAAAAAAAGGAACATTGTAGAATAACTAACGTAGGGTACACTTTCCTGTGCATTAAGTGATAATCCAAATATTCTTAACAAAAATATCTCCTTTCTAAAGTAGTTTTTAGGTCTGCTCTCAAAGTCGCGAGCTCTAATGTCACTCATTTTGAATTACCGATTGAACTACTGATTTAGCATCCTCATATTTATAGAAGTAGTACATGGGCGCTGCGCAGAGGTAGCTATTTTATCATTGGTAATAATGTAATTATTCATGTAGAGCAGAGGGGGAATATGATTAGAATATTTGTAGATGACATGAAGGGTGTGAAAGCTATGTATTCGCAAAATAGAAACTGAAAGTGTTTTGTAGTAAGATAACTTTTGTTTGTTGATTTCATACAGCGTAAAAGGTAATTTATATCATTCTGGCTGTATGTAATGAGCAATGAATTACGGAGTTCAGTATATTAATTCCACACGTTCTAGAAAGGTATGTTCAAAATAGTTGAGATTTTCAGGTCTCAATTAACTTTCATAACATCTGGAACATTTTTCGGTATTTTAATGCAAGCTGCCACAGAATATACAGGGTGACTAGGTAAGAAACCGTAATATTTAGAAAATATGTTCAGGAGATCGCAACAGGAAAAAGTCGTATAAACATAGGTCCAATTCCCAACCCTTACGAAAATATTATTTGCTATTAATAAACGTTCTAATAGGAGACATTATAGCATTTTATGTATTTATTCACAAGGCGTCGGTGGAAAATATTATGATATGCTTTCCTTGAAGTTAAATTGGTTGAACGGTCCACAGAATTGGCCACCAAGTTCAGCGGACTTCAATCTCCTCGATTATTGCCTTCGGGGGTGAGTTAAAATCTTTACTTTATTCTATAGGTGTGTAAACGAGGGAAGCAATACTTGATCGAATTATTAATGCTGCATCTTTCAGAAGAGATTATCACCGTGATGCATCGAAGTCGACGGTGGTAGTCTTTAAAATTTTATAAATTAAAATGTTTGCTCCCAACTACATCATGAATTACATTAGTAAATAAACGGTTTTTTTTCACTGTTGGGTAGAAATTACTTTACTTTATTAACTATTATTACAACTACTATTTAAGTAACGGTTGAGAATTAAACTTATGTTTATAGGACTTGTTATTTATTTTAATCGCCGGAACACATTGGTAATATATGTTATTTTTTATTTTCATTGAATTACTATAATTGTTTGTGAGAATAGCAGGATTGGAATTTTATTCGAAATGTTAGTTTTTGGATTTTAGAATCTTTGATTTTTGGATGAAGGGTGAATAAAATTTACGCGAACTGCTCGTTGTGAGACGTCCAAGGCACGCGTGTGCATTTTTGCCACCCCCTTTCTGCCAATCCACGAATTTGAACCGAGAACTTTCTCATTGCAAGACTGACACGCTAACCACTGTGTCACTGAGGTAGTGGTAACGTCAGAACTGGGAAAATTACTTTTAAAAAGTAATTAATTACTAATTGAACCGCCCAATGCAGTAATTGAATTACCAGAAATTTCAGTTACTCAAATGAAATAGTAATTTAATTATCAATTACTTGGAAATTGTAATTGCAGTACACAAATTACTTTTTCAATTACTTCCAATATAAATGATTGTCGTATATTTATATTTTGCAGTATTTATATAGCTCTGTACTAGTAGACAGTTTGAAACAAGCAAATTGAAATTAATAAATAATTATCATGAACAGCGTCATCTGATTAAGCTAGTTGTGAGTTGTTATAGAAAAAATAAATTATATTTTGACCGTACTGTATCCTGCAATATATAGTACTTACCGCAGACATATTTTTCATTTCTTACACAATAATTATTGGCAAGCCACACTGCTACACAAAACACAACATACCATCTAAAAACATACGTGGCTGCACCAACTATTTGCTTTTGCAACACGTCGCTCGAATAATTGAAAATGTTGCTCAAAATTAGTTTTTATGCGACTAGTCAACGAACATCATACATTATACTTACATTGTTCCAGGAATTTCCAACTGCGATTTGCTTAGTAATACTTATATCTAATTTTTTGCGTTTTGGAAATTTGATACCCAATCTACGTCAATAATTTAGTAATTGAATTACCAGTAAGTTATTCGATTGCCACAACTAATTCAAATACTTCTAAAGGGATTTAAGGACTACAGTAATTTAATTACTCAAAAGTAATTGAGTAATTTAATGTAGTAATTTTTTACTTTAAATAAGTAATTGTTAAGCACTTTTAAACAAAAATGGCAATTACCAATTAGAATTACCATATTTTCAAAAGTAATTTAATTCTAAGGCAAATCAACAAAAATTTAATTAGTAGTTTAACTATAAAGTAATTAGTTACTGCCCAGCTCTGGGTACGGTTACTCTATTATTTTTTACTTGTGTTTGGGCTTACAAATTGGTACACTTAAAAACTATCTTTGAGTGGGACGCTATAATTTTGGCCCTTAAATAATTATGATGTAGTAATTTGCTTTGGTGCGAAGCTTAAATACGTGCGAATTCGTTACAACAACTATTTTAATGTGTTGGGTTTTTGTGATAAATGCCTACATAAATATTGTTCGCGCAAATAGAAACTAGTGCGAATAATATAAAATTTGGGTTTTAATTGTTAAAATTCCACACTCAATAGCGAGATATCTGTAGGAAGTTTTGTTTAAATATAACATTTGTGATATTGAAACAGATAATACAAATTTCGAAACGTAAAATACAAATTACAGTCTTCTTTCGTTTTCCTAGAATTTAATTGGTTGAATAGTAAAACTTTTTATCAACAAGAAAGGTTAAGACACTTAATACATAATTTTCTTGATATTAATTTAAGAACAAATTTATTAGTTAAAATTTGTTGAAGATACCCAAAAATTGACGTATAAAAAGTAAAAAATAAAAAATTTAGCTATATAAATGTTTTTGTCCGAGCTTCATATAGAAACTCTATTAATTAATTAATAACTAAACAATAAAATTAAAATTATTTAAAAATTAAATAAAAAATTGGTATCACAAGAGATTAAAAAAATATATGAATTCACAGACTGATTAGTAGCAATAGAAATTTGAAACTATTGTGAGGGTGTTATATGGCAAGAGGGGTATTTAGAATGTTTTTTACAATAATACTTAGGTTTACTAGTAGGAGACAGTTTTCATAGCGTATATGAAAGAATTTTAATTTAAAGCTGGGAAATATAAAATCTACAATTGAAAAAAGTTACATTTTATAATGCAAAAAGTCAACTTCACAGAAAATTAATAATTTTCCCATGTAGTTATTTAAAATTAAAGTTAAGTAATTAAACGGAAACAGCCATAGTTACACCAAAGTTCACTGTCGGAATATGAAATAGCTGTTTTAAAGTTTTCATAATTATCGTTTAAATATTTTATTACAGATAGTCTTGATTATTCATCACCTAAGGTGGATTTCTACAACTCACGCCCTTACTTACACACAGTTTTTCTTTGGAACACCGAAGAAGATCCAAGGCCAGGTCACCAAATGTGTTTTCTCACGTACTAATTATAACACCTTAATAATTGCGTGTCCCTTTGTTGGTTGATTACAAGTTTTCTGTTTTTATGTTTAATTAGGGTAAAATTACAGGAAGCAATAAATTTTAAATAGTGAAAAGTGGGCCAAAGCCGATAATAATTAAGACGGCAATAAATAGTACGTTAGGAGTATGGAGATACTGTCAGTGTTAGCATTTTAATACTATAAAGTTTACATTAAAATAAGAACTTATTATGCAACTATATTTCTTTTTTCTTATTTAAACTGCATATTTACAATTTACTCTTAATAATATATTTAGTATTGAGTAAAAATTATGGCGTTATAAATGTCATGAGGGAAGCTTTAGCCAGCACTAATCTCGCATGAAGTTTACATCAATCTTGGTTCGGTTGCAGTACTAGATCAAGTGGTCATTCTCGCTATATTTGTCTTGTAACAGCTGGTTGGTTGGTGAGTTGCTCGATGAGATTGTTAGGGTGTCCTAGATTGCTGCTGTATGCGGTGAAAGTCTCCTCACTTTATTGTATATATAGAGACTCTCCGGTCGTTACGGAGGGTTTTCTTAGTAACATACGGCGTTGGCTAGCATTCGAAAGGGATTGCAATCTCTGTAGACTGACGCGTTGGCGCATCACCACGTCAGAGGCGAAATTCGACTGGTCGAGTTTCACCTCACACGTGGTCACACGTTGAGTTACCGTGCTCTTCTCTCCCATCCCTTGCAAAGAGTTTTGCCTCTGGCGTGGTTAACACGTTGAGCTACCGTGCTCTTTTGCTTTTTCCTCCTGATGAAGCCCCTTACGAAAGTGGGCGAAACGTTGAGTTCTTCGATCTCAATCATGACACGGTCCAATCCCGGAAGTCGTTTGTTACTTAATTCGTTAGTTTAATTTGCTGGAAAGCTTCTGTTGGTGAGAAGAGTTCGTTGCTTTATCCCTATCCGATCTGCTCAGATACAGTCGGGTTTTCTTATAGGAGGAATCATGACAGGGTCGCTTACATTTTCTTGTTGCCTTCCATATCTAGTTCTCATCAGGTGAACGTTTTGTGATTTACTTCCCGAAGAATTCATTACGGACTGTCGTTAGCGTTTTTTGCAATTTAAGGAGTAAGTCTGTTGTACGAGGTTTTGTTCTGCTTATCTTTAGTTCTCGTTAATTTTTTTTTCGCGAGTTGGGGCGTTCATAGTGTGCATAGTTTAGAACGCGCTGTGTTACCGTGCAGTGAACCTCGAACGTTGAACTCAAGGTAGATAACTAACTAACATACTTCGCTAGTATTGCTATTTAATATTAATATAATTACAAAATCACAATATGCCGGTAGGCAACGTGTTTAATCCCGTATTTCAAACGAACTCTGCAATTAATCAACAAAATGGAATGTATTATCAACATCAGCCGTTTATCACAAGTAACACTACACCACCCATGGACTACAATCAATTACCAAGGACATCTACTTGATGCCAAGTACTTATAGTATTACTATTGGTAATACATTCATACCTATATATAATAAAAAATTTTTGTCTCGGTGATTTCAATATATGTAGATTTACATATTTGATTTTGAACAAAAAGTAACATCCGATTTACTATCATTTATAAATGGCATTGGCTTCAAACAAATAATTTTGTTTAAATCGAAAAATGGATTTTCGCATATACTGCTTGCAGGTAGATTGCGATACGTGTTATTTAAATTGTATGGCTTTTGGTTATCAATAAGGTACTGCTGATACGGGTGTGTGTATGTTTATACAGTGTGTCTCAGGATTGATGTTACAAGAGGAATTTTAGTTTAACGTTCTTTGATTCGGTCCTGCTTGGTTTGAAAAGAATTTTAAGAATATTTTCATTTTTGAAAAACAAGCAGGCCTTGACAGGAAAGCAAAAACTATTTATTTTCAGGTAAACTACCCTTTTTGTTCATGAGACGGAATAATTCTATTAAGGAAAGTTGTTCATAATGATAAATTATGGCCCTATACAAAATTTCAGAAAGATTGTCGAATTAGGAAAAACAGTTATTTTTTAAATTATTTTATTTTATTTCAGGCAAACTACCCTTTTTGTTCATGATACGGCAAAATTGTATGAAGAAAAGTTGTTTATAATGATAAATTACGGTTCTATACAAAATTTCAGAAAGATCTGTAGACTTAGATTTAACCGTCATTTTAATAAATGCAATTTGTTTAATCTAAAAAATAACGTTTTTTCTATAGCACATGTTAAAGTGTGCTTTTATCAACTCAAAACAAAAGGTCAAGTTTTACTTTAACAGCAAGGGTAGATAAAGTAGCACTTTAACATCAAGGATAGATAAAGTAATTTAATTTTCTATCTTTTGTTTAAATTAAATATGACAACTTTGTATTATCGTAGCAACCCAATCTAGCTATTGACATTTTGAAATGTGATTGACTGTCATTATTTTCTTTTTAAATTGTTAAAGTTTTTGCTATAGAAAAAAATATTGTATTATACACGACGATAAAGTTATTTCTATCCACTCTTGAATCATTAACGTCTCGACTTCGTCTCGACGTTAAACGATTCACTCGTGGATAAAATTTAACTTTATCGTCTTGTATAATAAATTACTATTTAATCTAAGTCGACATATCGTTCTGAAATTTTGTATAGGGCCATAATTTCTCAGTATAAACAACTTTTTATTAATACAATTTTACCTTATCATAAACAAAAAGGGTAGTTTACCTGAAAATAACATACAATTATCTAAAAATAACGGTTTTTTATAAGTCGATAGATATTTCTAAAATATTGTATAGAGCCATAATTTATCATTCTAAACAATTTTTCTTAATAAAATTTTGCCGTATCATGAACACGAAGGGTAGTTTACCTGAAAATAAAATAGTTTTCACTTTCCTGTCAAGGCCTGAAAATATTCTTAAAATTCTTTTCAAACCAAGCAGGACCGAATCCCAGAACCTTAATAAAATAAAATAAGAAATAGAATAAAATTCAAAAATTTTTAGACCATCTCACCTCTTGTAACATCAATCCTGGGACACACTGTATATTTCTTATCGGCGTTTTCATTTTGTTCTGTAAACTTGAATTGCCTATATATTTTTTAGTACCTACATGGGTACTTTGAATAATGTACCTTTTTCTCTGTTTCGTTCTGCCTATAGATTTGTTTTTTAGTCTAAAACTATAAATAATCCTATGTAATGTTTTCAAAATTAAAATATGCTGACATTAAGATACGTTCAGTGGTTGCCAATTATTTTGATGCTTTCAGGGGAACCATTATTGATTCTTCATTTGACTTGCTGGCTGTCTTCGAAACTTGATTTTTTGATTATGTAATAAATGAGATTTTTATTGACGTTTATAATATCATACGAAAGGATCGAAAATCTAAAGGTGAAGGTGTGGGTGGCATTTTATTTATGAACATTTTTTCATGTACAATTTTAACTACTTCCAACTATATTGAACAATTATAGATAAGCTTCGCCCTTTAAAAATCATAAATATGCATTTGGAATATTATACAACCCACATCAATAACATTACTTAGCAGTTGTCAGTTATACAATAAATAAAGATACAATACCTGTTACAGATACCGTTAAAAATGTGGGTGTAATCCTTGAATGAAATTCTTGTTTAAAAAACCCATTTAAATGTTTACAGAGAGCTTAGTGCATTTTAAAAACTACTTTCTTAAATCGTATTCAACACTAATATCAAAGCCACATTATGTAGCAGTATGGTGTTGATTCGCAAGAAAAATCCAAGCTCCAAAATCTTCAAAATGCATGATTGTCATATATGATATAAAAAATATAGTAGAATATCCCATACACTAAAACGCTCATCGGATAAATAACGTTATTTGTTCCTCACTTGTAAACATCAATTTATCAAGTCACTGTATTAATCAAGAAAGTTTATTTTAACAAGTTACTAACTTGTAAGTTAACTGTCAGTTTTACAAGCGTGCTCATAGATAAATGCTAGCGTGCAAAGCCAGAGTTGTCTTCTTTAGTATGTGTCATATTGATAAATTTAGTTGCTTGTCAGTTTGACATTTTGAATCTTCTTCACGTGCCAATCCGTTACCGGATGTTGGCTGTCATTCTAGCTATCATAACTTTATTCGTAGCTGCTCGGAAAAGTCCAGTTGTTGTTGTCGAGAACCACGTTCTTAGGTTTTTGAGCCAAGATATGCGCCTTCTTCCCGGGCCCCTCTTCCCTTCCATTTTCCCCTGTAGAACTAACTGTAGTAGTCTATATCTCTGTTCATTCCTCATAATGTGGCCTAGGTATTCGAGCTTTCTTTGTTTAACTACTTTCATAATTTCCATAGATTTACCTAGTTGTTCTAATACTCTTTTGTTAGTGACATGTTGGGTCCATGATATTCGCAAAATGCGTCTATACAGCCACATCTCAAAGGCTTCCAATCTTTTGTTTGAGGCTTCTGTTACCGTCCAGGATTCCACGCCATACAGGAGAACGGGAAAGATGTAGCAGCGGAGTAATCTAATCCTAGTTTTCAGACTTAACTACCTGCATTTTAATAATTTCGACATTCTAATGAACGCCGTTCTTGTCTTTTCAATACGACACCTTATTTCCAATGTGTGATCCCACTGTTCGTTAATTGTGCTGCCCAAGTAGTTGAGTGTTTCGACTCGTTCCACTCTTTTCTCATTAATAAGTAGTTGTCCTTGTGGTATAACGTTTTTAGTTACCACCATGTACTTCGTTTTTGAGATATTGATGTCGATACCAAATTCCTGGCTACTTTGTGACACTTTGTTTGCCAATTCTTGTAGATCGTCCAGATTCTCTGCCAGTATTATGGTGTCATCGGCAAATCTTATGTTAGTAATCCTCTCCCCGTTCACATTTATTCCTTTCGATGCATTGAGTAGGGCTCTACTGAATATTTCTTCAGAATAGATGTTGAATAAATGAGGTGATAATATGCAGCCCTGTCGTACACCGCGTTGGATTTCAATGGCCTTGGATAACTCTCCTTTACATTTGACTTGAGCAGTTTGATTCCAGTAGAGATTTTTTATAATGCGAAGTTCTTTATCGTCTATTCCAATTGGTTTCAGTATTTCGATAAGTTTATGGTGTTGTACCCTATCGAATGCTTTTTTGTAATCTATAAAGCATATGTAGACATCGCAGTTCACATCCCTACATCGTTGGATGAGAACCTGTGTACAAAACAAGGCTTCTCGTGTTCCTGTTGCTCTTCTGAAACCAAACTGTGTAGGACCCATATGTTGCTCACAACGTGCGTATAGGCGTTGGTGTAATATTTTCAAAAATGCTTTCAGTAGATGACTCATTAAGCTTATTATTCGATAGTCATTGCATTTTTTGGAATTTGCTTTCTTGGGGATGCCAATGAACGTAGAGTTAAGCCATTCAGTGGGGATACTGCCTGAATCATAAATTTTATTGAATAAAGCAGTCAACCTTTTGATGTTTTCGTCGTCTAGGAGTTTTAGAAGCTCTACTTGTACGTCATCGGGGCCAGACGCTTTTCCTTCTTTCATGTAAGACAGTGCTTTCTTTACCTCATCTGTTGTGATGGATGGATCAGTAATGCATTCAGGTGTATCTATGTTGGTTCGGTCATCTTTAAATAGCTCTTTTACATAGTCTTGCCACTTTTCGATTGTTTTCTGTTTGTCTGTTATCCATATTCCGTGTTCATCAACCAAATTACCAGGTGGTCTTGGTTTATATAGACCTGCTGCTTCTTTAACTTTTTTATGTAAATTGAAATGATCATGAAGTTTTTCAAGGTTTTCTATTTCCTTACATCTATCATTCAACCACCCTTCTTTAGCATATCTTATTTTTCTTCTTATTTCTTTATGAATGTTATTATATTCTTTTTTGTTTGTGCTTTTTGCTATTCTTCGTTTGTCCATTAGAAGTAGTATCTGATCTGTCATCCAAGGTTTCCTTTTTTGTGCGTCTTTTTTAAGATAGTGTTCTTTTGTTACTGTTATTGAATTCTTAAATACGTTTAGTTCTTCTTCGATATCACTTTTTATTTCTACTTGTCGAAGTTCATGGTTCAAGCGTTGGGCGGCGTCTTCTTTGATATTTTCATTTTTAAGTTTTTTCAGATGCCAATCTACAACCTTGTTTTTCTTGGCTATTTTCTTTAATTTTAATCTAAAGTTTCCTATCAATAGGTTGTGATCGGAGTTTATGTCTGATCCTGGATATGTTTTAACAGATAAACAGCTATTTCTAAAACGTTTGTTTACAAGTATAAAGTCTATTTGGTTGCGCAACACTTTAGTTGGATCATCTGCTGGAGCTTTCCAAGTATAAAGCCTTCTTGGATGTAATTTGAACATAGTGTTAAGTACGACCAGTTGATGTTCATTCCTGTAACCTAAGCCGAAGGGTCCTATTAATTGTCCTTGCTTGCCTTTACCTATTTTGGCATTAAAGTCCCCCATTACTTTTATAATTTCGTTGTTATTTAGTGACTTCAATATATTTGTTAACGAGGCATAAAATTCCTCAATCTCGTCCTCACTGCTATTTGACGTCGGTGCATATGTTTGTACAATATTAAGTTTTATTGGACTAGTGTTTATGTGCACTAATAGTAGTCTTTCTGAAATCGGTACAAAATTAGTAACAGATTTGGAAATCTTTTCATTGATTATGATTCCTACTCCATGTAGGTGGACGTCAGCCGTGCTTCCAGAATAGTACACTTTATGTTTATTTATGTGGCATTCGCCAGAGCTTGGCCAACGCTTTTCACTGATTCCCATAATTTCGAGGCCCAGTCTTTCCATTTCGTTTATGGCATTATGAACTTTTCCGGATTGATATAAAGTGCGTACGTTCCAGGTGCCGATTTTTATATTTGTTTTGGAAATGTTATGTCTGTTCCGATTTGACATGCAGGGATTTCGCTGGATGACGACCTGGGAAGCCCTGCTGTTCCTTCCCCTGCCGGATCTTGGCATCCGAGTTTCATGATCAGCAATCTTGTCTATAAAGTCAACTATAACCATTCTGATTATTCTAGGGAATTCTTAAGACATTTTGAATAAATGGTAAATTTCTAGTTATTTACAAGTGAGGAACAAATAAACTATTCAACAATACACGCAAGGTAACAGGTTTTACTGGCTCAAGAAGGTGACTGGCGAGCCGCAGGCGAGCCAGTCATATCCTTCTATTCGCCAGTAAAAACCCTCTTACCAAGCTAGTAATGTTACATACTATTAATAGATGTCGTTAACATAGTGGCTTTATCATATTATTGTTAAAGTGCTGCACTAAACTTTTGTAAAGAACTGTTTTGCTTATTGCTGAAAATGTAACAGATTGCAAATAAATTACTTGTAAAAAAAGTTTCAAGAATTTTGATATCCTCATTTTTCTCATGCTTTGAATCCATTTCGAAGGGCTCGAACACTTTTGAAAGATGATTTGTAGATAATAACTAGTCATATTTTTTTATATAATCATTTGTCACATATTGTCGCTTCACATGTAACTTAATTGATGTTTATATCTGCCTTTGCAGCACCTTGCTGCCTAATTAAATAAATAAATTACAAACCAAACGCTACCAATAACGAGTATGATTGCAAAGGTATTCACTCATATTCATCGGCTAACTTTTTTCTATTCAGTTATGAAATAATTGTTTATTATATTTTGGGTTTCTTGAATTTTGAATTACTCTCTATAATGTACTATAATATGTAATAAAATAATTAATATAAACATGAACAATAACATTATTAAAAATATTGTAATTTATATAAATATTAACCTTAAGCTATGCTTTAAAGACTAATAAAAGTCAAATAGGTTTTATTATAAGTGGAAATATTACAACTTTTTAGAGACAGATATGTACTATCTCATATTATATATATATATATACAGCTCAATAGGCCTTAGAGGCTCATGGCTTAAAGTTTCTTTATTACTTTCTTCCATTCTTGTCTGTTCACGGCTAGGTTTCGCCATTTCCAGCCATTTCTTCCTTGGGCGGCCTCTTCTTTTCCGAACTCCACCTCTCACCATTATTGTTTTCGCCCAACTGTTCATTGGCATCCTTGTAACATGTCCCAACCATGTCAACCTGGTAGTTCTGACTGTTTGGCTTATAGCGGGTGTTTTGTACAGTTGCATAATTTCAGCATTTGTTCTTCTCCTCCATTCATTTTCTCGCACTTTAACTCCTCCGAAAATTTTTCTTAGCACCTTGCGTTCCCAAATGTTTAGTTTTTCTTCCTCTTTTTTGTTCATCACCCAGTGTTCACACCCATACAGGTCAGTGGATTGTATTACTGTTCGGTATAATCTTAACTTTGCCTCTCGTGGGATTTTATTGGATTTTAGTAAGTTGTACATCGCCCCCACAGTTTTACTCCCTTTTGCTCTTCTCTTCTCCATTTCTCTTACTTTTTGACTTTTACAAGTTATGGTAACCTACAGGTATTCAAATTCTTTGACTCTTTCGAAGCAGTATACTTTATTTTCTTTTTTTGTTATTGTGATTTGTGTTTGTACATTATTTAGATTGTCTCCCATCTCCAAGTATTTAGTTTTCTTCTCATTTATCAGCAGTCTGTATTGTTTTGCTTTCTTTTCAAAAAGTTTGAATGTTTTCGTGAGATCCTCCTTTGTTCTGGACATAAGCACTATGTCATCGGCATTGGCTAAAACTTGGTTTTTACTGTTGTAAATTGTCCCTTGCGTTCTTATTCCGGTCTCCCTGAGTATTTGTTCTAGCAGTAGGTTAAAAAGCGCTGTTGATACAGCATCTCCTTGCTTCAGTCCCTTTTTAACTATAAATTTTTCTGAAAGGCTTGTTACGGTATTAAAAGAACTTTACGACACCCACCCAAGGTGAGCATCGCACCACGGAATCAGTCCTGAAAAACTGGCACACTTGCCCTGAAATCGGTTCGAAATAGGCTAATAGGCCACGGCTGGAACGCTCAGGGAGTCGGGCGTGAGTCACACGATACGTTCTGGGCAAGCGTGTTGTGGCATAATATATATATAGGGTATGTCGAAATTGTGAGGGCGCCACCAAGCCTGTCTTAACCCGGCTAACCGGGCCTGGACGGTTAGACGGGAGCGAAGCACGCAAAGTACTCCGCCGATAGGATTACTCAAGAAATGCAAGGTCGAATAACAATTTCGGGATTGCCTTATGCAAGGATTGTAATTAGGTGTCAATCCGACCGCGACTACGCAGCTGTCTTACCCACCTGTACGCTCAAAGCTCCCTCGTTCCGTCGCACAATAATCAGTACAATGAAGGGGGCGCTTATCTGAAACAGAACATGCACAAGTCGAAACAAAACAATAGTTCCCTTAGCTAACAAATCATGTATTGCCTAACGGGTTACAATGGGGCAGCAGAGTGCGTCGCCCTATATCTATAACTAGATTATAACTAAGGACACCAGCTGGCGCGCGCTTTAAACCTAGCGACAGATGTTAAACAGTAATGAACAGTAATGAGCAGTAATGAGTACAAATATGCTGGCGCGACGCCTTATGCAGCGAACAGCAAAGATCAAATTAGCACTCGCGACATGCACAGTCTGCGATTCTGAATGAATGCACAAATATGCTGGCGCGACGCCTTATGCAACGAACAGCAAAGATCAAATTAGCACTCGCGACATGGACAGTCCGCGACTCTGAATGAATGCACAAATATGCTGGCGCGACGCCTTATGCAGCGAACAGCAAAGATCAAATTAGCACTCGCGACATGGACAGTTATGACGACAGTGCCTGTAGGCACCAGAGATGTGACGGCTCGCTCGCGTTCACAGCGGTAATCAGTTCTAAGACACATACCTTAATAATGTAGGCGGTTGGGGAGCCTGGTACAGTTGAGTTGCGACAGGCTGCAGTCTTAGGTGGCAGGTACCTTCGATGTTCGACGGCTATAGGGATGAGTGCACATCCGCCACAATGGCGACGTGAGACGCGTCAGGACGCGTACGACGGGACGACGAAAAATGGGCCACTTTCGTTCTGCGGGACAGATCCTCGTAGGTCGAGATGAAGGGGGCACGACCCCTTACTTACGGAAGCAGGAACTGGGCTCAAAAACACCCACGCTACGCCGAAGAACTCACACTCACAACCACCACACAAGCGTTCTCTGCAACGGGCTGCGGTCAACTGCCACTTAAGGCGAAAACGTTTGTCACGTAATTGCTGAAGCAGCACTCGCCGGGAAAAAAACTGACGCCCCCGCCAAGGGCGGGAGCGCCGCACGAACTTACACACTATCCGACCTCTTACTCGATCGACGGCTCTCGGCTGAATGCCCAGAGGGAAGCGCTGGCATAGGTCACCTTGGTCGTGTCCCCACGTGACTAACCCTCGGCAGCCAATCACGAGGCGATAAAATGAAACAAATTAATGCCGGCGTCATGATATCACGCCACAACGGCGTGCTTTCTAGAAGATTCGGAATTCTTGCGAGCGATACGCTCGGCTGCCAAAGCGCCATCAGAGGGGGGCTCCAACCGACGAGAAATGCTGCGTTTGGGGCCAAATATGTGCGAAATCATGATTCTGGAATTAGGCGATGGAGCCAAATAAAGAACTAAAAGGGTCTAGCATACGGGCACGCTGCCCTAAAGCCTAGGTGGCTATTTAAAATACCAAAATGACCTGAATAAAGGCGTGAAATGCAATTAAGCATCTGCGACAGCAAAATGACTTAACAGGCTTCCTTCCACCGCTACCCTGTTTTCCGTTTTCTCCAAAGTCATTTCCACCAATTTAATAATCTTCTTTGGTATTTGTAGTGCTCTCAATGCTTGGTACAGCCGTCTTCTTATGACCGAATCATAGGCCTGCTTAAAGTCGATAAACAGCATTTTTTTGTTTGTAGGAATTATTTTGTATCATCTTTAACACAAAAATGTGATCACTAGTAGACCTGCCTTTCTTGAAACCTCCTTAGTACTCTCCTACCTCTTCGTTTACATATTACTATCTCAGAATAGGACAACTGATTGATGGTACATTTAATAAAAAATAATGCTTGAAATATTGTTGCATTTGTCACTGAATTAAAAATAATTTTTACGCAGTATCTGCAAAACAATAAAATACCATACAATTTGTACAATGACGATAAAACACTTTGTTTAAAAACGCGATTCATTTAATGTTCACGTTTATCATACTTAATTATTAGTGGGTATTCTATCATTTTTCATATACTGAATCAATATTTAATATTGAGTGAATATTATAAGAAATCAAGATTTTCTTAAAAATAATAATAACATAAAAAATCCTTTATTATCCATAGAGAAGGAATGTAACATCTTTCTTAAAAATAACCTCAATGTATTGATTTTTCCTTCGGATAAGGTAAACGTCACTGTAGTCTTAGAGCGAGATGAATACATCACTAAAATGCAGCCCCTTTTGCAAAATAACCAGGTTTATCAATCATTAAAAAAAGGACCCCACGACGTTTATCGAGACTAGGCATAATAAATTAATAAAAGAATTTCATAATAATAATTTCATAGATACCCCCACTTACAGACGTTTGATTTGTCACAACTCTGTCTCTCCTAAACTGTATGGTTTACCAAAAATACACAAACTAGACCCACCCTGTTGACCTATAGTGTCTTTAACATATATAAGAACATCTCCAAATATCTGGCAGAGATTCTAGGGCAAGCATTTAGTAAATATAATAATTATAGAATCAGAGATAGCTTTACTTTTAGCGAAAAAATTAACTTCTAGTTGCCTCCCGATTATGAAGTTATTTCTCTAGATGTGGTGTCACTTTTTACTAATATCCCCTTGGATTTAGTTATACAGGTTGCTGAACCCAACTGGAATCTTATAAATGTACTAACTAGTAAACCCAAACCACAGTTTATTAATCTACTTAAATTTATCTTTGATTCAAGATATTTTCCATTTAATAATACTTTCTATAAACAGATTTTCGGATTTACAATGGGTTCAACCTTATCCCCCATTCTGTCCGAAATCATAGTTAATACCATCATAAAGAAAAGTGCCCCAAAGTTAGCTTTTCAATTTCCATTTCTTTACCAGTATGGTGATGACATAGTCTGCGCGGTATCGGTTGACGACGTCGATAATGTACTGTGTGTTTTCAATTGTTTCAAGCACCACATCCAATTCACAGTGGAACGGGAAAAGGATAGGTCGGTTCCTTTCTTGGATACTCTGGTCGTCAGAACGAGTTCCAACAACATCAAACTAGACTGGTACGTTAAACCAGCCAGTTCTGGTCGTTTTCTGAATTTCCATTCTATACAAACATTCGACATAAGTTGAATGTCGAGAGAGGTCTCAAACACAGAATCTTAACAATCTCACATCCAGATTTTTACATGACTATTCTAAATAAATAAATGAATACTCTTAAATTAAATAACTATTCAAATTCTTTATTAAATTCCATTTTATTCTCCACCACCAGTGGTGCTGCTAATAAAAACGACACCTCCTTTGTACAAAAATCTCATCTAAGTCAAGGGACTTTTCCACATAATTAAGAGGGTTTTCCGCAAGTTCAGTCACATTGTAATTGCGGAAAAACATCATCATGTCGTAGAAGACTATTTCTCAAAGTTAAAAGATAAAACTCCTGTCATCTATCAGATAAACTGTAGTGGTTGTACCTTCACCTACATTGGTCAAACTTCTCAATGGTTGAAAGCCAGAATTACTCAGCATAGGAGCGACTCTCGTTTTAAACCCAAAGCCTGCGCCTTGGCTGGCCATGTCAATAGCACTGGTCATGGTATGGATTTTGAAAATGCCAAAATCATTGCTACTGAATCTAATTTGAATCATCACACTTTCATCGAAATGTGCCACATTTTTGGCACTAATAACACCTTAAATTCTAACACAGACATTGACAACCGAAGCGTGTCCTACCATCTTTTGTTAGCTATGTCTAATAACAATTTTTCTTTAGAATTTCTTCAATCCGGTTAAACATATTTGATTGATACTTTCAACATACCATATCATCTACTGACGACTCCTATGTATTGGCGCCGCTGGCGACGTAGACCACAACGGCCAACCGTGGCGGGTGACCACAACAGCTAAAATTACTACAACGGCCAACCGTGCAAAAGGTGAGATTGTGACCACAATACTTTTATTTCTAACGTTTTCACCTTCCATTACAAAAACTTGAAATCAATAATACCCCGAATAAACGGTTAAAAAAAGTTGTGATTGTCTTTGCTGTTTTTGTTTTGATTGTTATCGCTTTTGAACACCGCTTAAGGTTTTTTAATTCATTTTAGTTACTATTTTTATTTGAAGAAAAGTCAGTTACTATGGTTTTAATTGACAACTAGCACTATTTCATTATGTTTTTTATCTCAACTAAGACTGCTAAGAGTGTTTTTTCTAAAAACAAACATGTACGAAATATATGCAAAATAGCAAGAAGAAATAACTGGAAGACAATTCTTCGTTTAAGACCTCTTTGGAACTCAGGGCCCCCGGCGATCGCTAGTCCGACACTGATAAAGAGTGTGCAAAAGTTATTTATATTACTAGTGGGATAAAAACATTATTATGATACGAGTGTAAAAGTTGCACGACGAGGTCGTAGATCCAGTCGTGTAATCACACGAGTATTATAACAAGCCTCTATTCCACGTGTGATATAAAGTATAAAGTTTTTCAAGGTTTTCTATTTCCTTACATCTATCATTCAACCACCCTTCTTTAGCATATCTTATTTTTCTTCTTATTTCTTTATGAATGTTATTATATTCTTTTTTGTTTGTGCTTTTTGCTATTCTTCGTTTGTCCATTAGAAGTAGTATCTGATCTGTCATCCAAGGTTTCCTTTTTTGTGCGTCTTTTTTAAGATAGTGTTCTTTTGTTACTGTTATTGAATTCTTAAATACGTTTAGTTCTTCTTCGATATCACTTTTTATTTCTACTTGTCGAAGTTCATGGTTCAAGCGTTGGGCGGCGTCTTCTTTGATATTTTCATTTTTAAGTTTTTTCAGATGCCAATCTACAACCTTGTTTTTCTTGGCTATTTTCTTTAATTTTAATCTAAAGTTTCCTATCAATAGGTTGTGATCGGAGTTTATGTCTGATCCTGGATATGTTTTAACAGATAAACAGCTATTTCTAAAACGTTTGTTTACAAGTATAAAGTCTATTTGGTTGCGCAACACTTTAGTTGGATCATCTGCTGGAGCTTTCCAAGTATAAAGCCTTCTTGGATGTAATTTGAACATAGTGTTAAGTACGACCAGTTGATGTTCATTCCTGTAACCTAAGCCGAAGGGTCCTATTAATTGTCCTTGCTTGCCTTTACCTATTTTGGCATTAAAGTCCCCCATTACTTTTATAATTTCGTTGTTATTTAGTGACTTCAATATATTTGTTAACGAGGCATAAAATTCCTCAATCTCGTCCTCACTGCTATTTGACGTCGGTGCATATGTTTGTACAATATTAAGTTTTATTGGACTAGTGTTTATGTGCACTAATAGTAGTCTTTCTGAAATCGGTACAAAATTAGTAACAGATTTGGAAATCTTTTCATTGATTATGATTCCTACTCCATGTAGGTGGACGTCAGCCGTGCTTCCAGAATAGTACACTTTATGTTTATTTATGTGGCATTCGCCAGAGCTTGGCCAACGCTTTTCACTGATTCCCATAATTTCGAGGCCCAGTCTTTCCATTTCGTTTATGGCATTATGAACTTTTCCGGATTGATATAAAGTGCGTACGTTCCAGGTGCCGATTTTTATATTTGTTTTGGAAATGTTATGTCTGTTCCGATTTGACATGCAGGGATTTCGCTGGATGACGACCTGGGAAGCCCTGCTGTTCCTTCCCCTGCCGGATCTTGGCATCCGAGTTTCATGATCAGCAATCTTGTCTATAAAGTCAACTATAACCATTCTGATTATTCTAGGGAATTCTTAAGACATTTTGAATAAATGGTAAATTTCTAGTTATTTACAAGTGAGGAACAAATAAACTATTCAACAATACACGCAAGGTAACAGGTTTTACTGGCTCAAGAAGGTGACTGGCGAGCCGCAGGCGAGCCAGTCATATCCTTCTATTCGCCAGTAAAAACCCTCTTACCAAGCTAGTAATGTTACATACTATTAATAGATGTCGTTAACATAGTGGCTTTATCATATTATTGTTAAAGTGCTGCACTAAACTTTTGTAAAGAACTGTTTTGCTTATTGCTGAAAATGTAACAGATTGCAAATAAATTACTTGTAAAAAAAGTTTCAAGAATTTTGATATCCTCATTTTTCTCATGCTTTGAATCCATTTCGAAGGGCTCGAACACTTTTGAAAGATGATTTGTAGATAATAACTAGTCATATTTTTTTATATAATCATTTGTCACATATTGTCGCTTCACATGTAACTTAATTGATGTTTATATCTGCCTTTGCAGCACCTTGCTGCCTAATTAAATAAATAAATTACAAACCAAACGCTACCAATAACGAGTATGATTGCAAAGGTATTCACTCATATTCATCGGCTAACTTTTTTCTATTCAGTTATGAAATAATTGTTTATTATATTTTGGGTTTCTTGAATTTTGAATTACTCTCTATAATGTACTATAATATGTAATAAAATAATTAATATAAACATGAACAATAACATTATTAAAAATATTGTAATTTATATAAATATTAACCTTAAGCTATGCTTTAAAGACTAATAAAAGTCAAATAGGTTTTATTATAAGTGGAAATATTACAACTTTTTAGAGACAGATATGTACTATCTCATATTATATATATATATATACAGCTCAATAGGCCTTAGAGGCTCATGGCTTAAAGTTTCTTTATTACTTTCTTCCATTCTTGTCTGTTCACGGCTAGGTTTCGCCATTTCCAGCCATTTCTTCCTTGGGCGGCCTCTTCTTTTCCGAACTCCACCTCTCACCATTATTGTTTTCGCCCAACTGTTCATTGGCATCCTTGTAACATGTCCCAACCATGTCAACCTGGTAGTTCTGACTGTTTGGCTTATAGCGGGTGTTTTGTACAGTTGCATAATTTCAGCATTTGTTCTTCTCCTCCATTCATTTTCTCGCACTTTAACTCCTCCGAAAATTTTTCTTAGCACCTTGCGTTCCCAAATGTTTAGTTTTTCTTCCTCTTTTTTGTTCATCACCCAGTGTTCACACCCATACAGGTCAGTGGATTGTATTACTGTTCGGTATAATCTTAACTTTGCCTCTCGTGGGATTTTATTGGATTTTAGTAAGTTGTACATCGCCCCCACAGTTTTACTCCCTTTTGCTCTTCTCTTCTCCATTTCTCTTACTTTTTGACTTTTACAAGTTATGGTAACCTACAGGTATTCAAATTCTTTGACTCTTTCGAAGCAGTATACTTTATTTTCTTTTTTTGTTATTGTGATTTGTGTTTGTACATTATTTAGATTGTCTCCCATCTCCAAGTATTTAGTTTTCTTCTCATTTATCAGCAGTCTGTATTGTTTTGCTTTCTTTTCAAAAAGTTTGAATGTTTTCGTGAGATCCTCCTTTGTTCTGGACATAAGCACTATGTCATCGGCATTGGCTAAAACTTGGTTTTTACTGTTGTAAATTGTCCCTTGCGTTCTTATTCCGGTCTCCCTGAGTATTTGTTCTAGCAGTAGGTTAAAAAGCGCTGTTGATACAGCATCTCCTTGCTTCAGTCCCTTTTTAACTATAAATTTTTCTGAAAGGCTTGTTACGGTATTAAAAGAACTTTACGACACCCACCCAAGGTGAGCATCGCACCACGGAATCAGTCCTGAAAAACTGGCACACTTGCCCTGAAATCGGTTCGAAATAGGCTAATAGGCCACGGCTGGAACGCTCAGGGAGTCGGGCGTGAGTCACACGATACGTTCTGGGCAAGCGTGTTGTGGCATAATATATATATAGGGTATGTCGAAATTGTGAGGGCGCCACCAAGCCTGTCTTAACCCGGCTAACCGGGCCTGGACGGTTAGACGGGAGCGAAGCACGCAAAGTACTCCGCCGATAGGATTACTCAAGAAATGCAAGGTCGAATAACAATTTCGGGATTGCCTTATGCAAGGATTGTAATTAGGTGTCAATCCGACCGCGACTACGCAGCTGTCTTACCCACCTGTACGCTCAAAGCTCCCTCGTTCCGTCGCACAATAATCAGTACAATGAAGGGGGCGCTTATCTGAAACAGAACATGCACAAGTCGAAACAAAACAATAGTTCCCTTAGCTAACAAATCATGTATTGCCTAACGGGTTACAATGGGGCAGCAGAGTGCGTCGCCCTATATCTATAACTAGATTATAACTAAGGACACCAGCTGGCGCGCGCTTTAAACCTAGCGACAGATGTTAAACAGTAATGAACAGTAATGAGCAGTAATGAGTACAAATATGCTGGCGCGACGCCTTATGCAGCGAACAGCAAAGATCAAATTAGCACTCGCGACATGCACAGTCTGCGATTCTGAATGAATGCACAAATATGCTGGCGCGACGCCTTATGCAACGAACAGCAAAGATCAAATTAGCACTCGCGACATGGACAGTCCGCGACTCTGAATGAATGCACAAATATGCTGGCGCGACGCCTTATGCAGCGAACAGCAAAGATCAAATTAGCACTCGCGACATGGACAGTTATGACGACAGTGCCTGTAGGCACCAGAGATGTGACGGCTCGCTCGCGTTCACAGCGGTAATCAGTTCTAAGACACATACCTTAATAATGTAGGCGGTTGGGGAGCCTGGTACAGTTGAGTTGCGACAGGCTGCAGTCTTAGGTGGCAGGTACCTTCGATGTTCGACGGCTATAGGGATGAGTGCACATCCGCCACAATGGCGACGTGAGACGCGTCAGGACGCGTACGACGGGACGACGAAAAATGGGCCACTTTCGTTCTGCGGGACAGATCCTCGTAGGTCGAGATGAAGGGGGCACGACCCCTTACTTACGGAAGCAGGAACTGGGCTCAAAAACACCCACGCTACGCCGAAGAACTCACACTCACAACCACCACACAAGCGTTCTCTGCAACGGGCTGCGGTCAACTGCCACTTAAGGCGAAAACGTTTGTCACGTAATTGCTGAAGCAGCACTCGCCGGGAAAAAAACTGACGCCCCCGCCAAGGGCGGGAGCGCCGCACGAACTTACACACTATCCGACCTCTTACTCGATCGACGGCTCTCGGCTGAATGCCCAGAGGGAAGCGCTGGCATAGGTCACCTTGGTCGTGTCCCCACGTGACTAACCCTCGGCAGCCAATCACGAGGCGATAAAATGAAACAAATTAATGCCGGCGTCATGATATCACGCCACAACGGCGTGCTTTCTAGAAGATTCGGAATTCTTGCGAGCGATACGCTCGGCTGCCAAAGCGCCATCAGAGGGGGGCTCCAACCGACGAGAAATGCTGCGTTTGGGGCCAAATATGTGCGAAATCATGATTCTGGAATTAGGCGATGGAGCCAAATAAAGAACTAAAAGGGTCTAGCATACGGGCACGCTGCCCTAAAGCCTAGGTGGCTATTTAAAATACCAAAATGACCTGAATAAAGGCGTGAAATGCAATTAAGCATCTGCGACAGCAAAATGACTTAACAGGCTTCCTTCCACCGCTACCCTGTTTTCCGTTTTCTCCAAAGTCATTTCCACCAATTTAATAATCTTCTTTGGTATTTGTAGTGCTCTCAATGCTTGGTACAGCCGTCTTCTTATGACCGAATCATAGGCCTGCTTAAAGTCGATAAACAGCATTTTTTTGTTTGTAGGAATTATTTTGTATCATCTTTAACACAAAAATGTGATCACTAGTAGACCTGCCTTTCTTGAAACCTCCTTAGTACTCTCCTACCTCTTCGTTTACATATTACTATCTCAGAATAGGACAACTGATTGATGGTACATTTAATAAAAAATAATGCTTGAAATATTGTTGCATTTGTCACTGAATTAAAAATAATTTTTACGCAGTATCTGCAAAACAATAAAATACCATACAATTTGTACAATGACGATAAAACACTTTGTTTAAAAACGCGATTCATTTAATGTTCACGTTTATCATACTTAATTATTAGTGGGTATTCTATCATTTTTCATATACTGAATCAATATTTAATATTGAGTGAATATTATAAGAAATCAAGATTTTCTTAAAAATAATAATAACATAAAAAATCCTTTATTATCCATAGAGAAGGAATGTAACATCTTTCTTAAAAATAACCTCAATGTATTGATTTTTCCTTCGGATAAGGTAAACGTCACTGTAGTCTTAGAGCGAGATGAATACATCACTAAAATGCAGCCCCTTTTGCAAAATAACCAGGTTTATCAATCATTAAAAAAAGGACCCCACGACGTTTATCGAGACTAGGCATAATAAATTAATAAAAGAATTTCATAATAATAATTTCATAGATACCCCCACTTACAGACGTTTGATTTGTCACAACTCTGTCTCTCCTAAACTGTATGGTTTACCAAAAATACACAAACTAGACCCACCCTGTTGACCTATAGTGTCTTTAACATATATAAGAACATCTCCAAATATCTGGCAGAGATTCTAGGGCAAGCATTTAGTAAATATAATAATTATAGAATCAGAGATAGCTTTACTTTTAGCGAAAAAATTAACTTCTAGTTGCCTCCCGATTATGAAGTTATTTCTCTAGATGTGGTGTCACTTTTTACTAATATCCCCTTGGATTTAGTTATACAGGTTGCTGAACCCAACTGGAATCTTATAAATGTACTAACTAGTAAACCCAAACCACAGTTTATTAATCTACTTAAATTTATCTTTGATTCAAGATATTTTCCATTTAATAATACTTTCTATAAACAGATTTTCGGATTTACAATGGGTTCAACCTTATCCCCCATTCTGTCCGAAATCATAGTTAATACCATCATAAAGAAAAGTGCCCCAAAGTTAGCTTTTCAATTTCCATTTCTTTACCAGTATGGTGATGACATAGTCTGCGCGGTATCGGTTGACGACGTCGATAATGTACTGTGTGTTTTCAATTGTTTCAAGCACCACATCCAATTCACAGTGGAACGGGAAAAGGATAGGTCGGTTCCTTTCTTGGATACTCTGGTCGTCAGAACGAGTTCCAACAACATCAAACTAGACTGGTACGTTAAACCAGCCAGTTCTGGTCGTTTTCTGAATTTCCATTCTATACAAACATTCGACATAAGTTGAATGTCGAGAGAGGTCTCAAACACAGAATCTTAACAATCTCACATCCAGATTTTTACATGACTATTCTAAATAAATAAATGAATACTCTTAAATTAAATAACTATTCAAATTCTTTATTAAATTCCATTTTATTCTCCACCACCAGTGGTGCTGCTAATAAAAACGACACCTCCTTTGTACAAAAATCTCATCTAAGTCAAGGGACTTTTCCACATAATTAAGAGGGTTTTCCGCAAGTTCAGTCACATTGTAATTGCGGAAAAACATCATCATGTCGTAGAAGACTATTTCTCAAAGTTAAAAGATAAAACTCCTGTCATCTATCAGATAAACTGTAGTGGTTGTACCTTCACCTACATTGGTCAAACTTCTCAATGGTTGAAAGCCAGAATTACTCAGCATAGGAGCGACTCTCGTTTTAAACCCAAAGCCTGCGCCTTGGCTGGCCATGTCAATAGCACTGGTCATGGTATGGATTTGAAAATGCCAAAATCATTGCTACTGAATCTAATTTGAATCATCACACTTTCATCGAAATGTGCCACATTTTTGGCACTAATAACACCTTAAATTCTAACACAGACATTGACAACCGAAGCGTGTCCTACCATCTTTTGTTAGCTATGTCTAATAACAATTTTTCTTTAGAATTTCTTCAATCCGGTTAAACATATTTGATTGATACTTTCAACATACCATATCATCTACTGACGACTCCTATGTATTGGCGCCGCTGGCGACGTAGACCACAACGGCCAACCGTGGCGGGTGACCACAACAGCTAAAATTACTACAACGGCCAACCGTGCAAAAGGTGAGATTGTGACCACAATACTTTTATTTCTAACGTTTTCACCTTCCATTACAAAAACTTGAAATCAATAATACCCCGAATAAACGGTTAAAAAAAGTTGTGATTGTCTTTGCTGTTTTTGTTTTGATTGTTATCGCTTTTGAACACCGCTTAAGGTTTTTTAATTCATTTTAGTTACTATTTTTATTTGAAGAAAAGTCAGTTACTATGGTTTTAATTGACAACTAGCACTATTTCATTATGTTTTTTATCTCAACTAAGACTGCTAAGAGTGTTTTTTCTAAAAACAAACATGTACGAAATATATGCAAAATAGCAAGAAGAAATAACTGGAAGACAATTCTTCGTTTAAGACCTCTTTGGAACTCAGGGCCCCCGGCGATCGCTAGTCCGACACTGATAAAGAGTGTGCAAAAGTTATTTATATTACTAGTGGGATAAAAACATTATTATGATACGAGTGTAAAAGTTGCACGACGAGGTCGTAGATCCAGTCGTGTAATCACACGAGTATTATAACAAGCCTCTATTCCACGTGTGATATAAATTTGTTATCTGTTTGCATTTAAATTAATAAAAAAATTAAAAATAAATTGAATTCAACTTTGATATACTTTACCTCACTAGTTAGGCAACGTGAGGTAATGATTCATTACCTTAATAGTGAGATAAAGTATGTCATTGCGACATTCAGATGACGTTGCTAATGTTGTCATTATTACACGCAAGCAGATAAAATTTTTTCCAATGTTTATTGGTTTAATTAAACTACTTTATATTTTTAAATATATTTTTTCTGTTGGTCATATTTTAAGTAATCTTTTTAATATCTAAAACCTAGAATAAAAACAGCAGCTTAAAACACGTTTCCCAGAACAACGTGTTTTAAAAATTTTAAAACACGAAACAAATATAGCAACAATAAGGGTTTATTAAATGCGTTTTTGTATCTTGAAGTGTTACATTTATTATTTTAAGGTAAGCAATTACATTCCCAAACTGCTCAATGCGCAGGTTTTCTTTCACTTTTAAGGATGACTTCAGCATCGAATAATTCTGCCAAAGTGAAGCATGTGACGCATCTTGCTGCAAATCAAATTAATTAAATATGAATGGAAATGAAAATAATCGCAGACTTACCTTCTCGTCTAAATAAACAAGAATTACCTCTTCTGTTACCGAGAAGACTGTGTTATTTTCTCACCAATGGCAGAATTTTAATAAACCTTCTCGTAAGCAGCTTTAGACTTCACGGGCAACAAATTTTCTCGCAATAGATTCTCTTTCTTAAAAATATTTTCAGGAATTTGATTTGACTTTGACATTTTCGTTTATAAAATAAACAACATATCCATAGCGACTCGTGACCAACGTGGTTGATCAACAGAAAAAATTTTGAATGACACTCTTGCGAAAACGCTTAAAGTATCTCGGGTGTCTATGCAACTCGACTGCGTCTCGTTGCATAACAACACCCTCGAACTTTAAGATTGTGTTTTCGCACTCGTATCATTAATAACTATAATAGATCTACGCATTGTACTCAGCAAACTAAACGTTTTATTTAATACAGTTAAATAAATTATATATTTGATTTTTGTTCTTATTAGGTATTGACTACTTTAATATAGTGCTCCATTTCCATAAAAAAAGTTTTTGACAGCTGGCCGCAAAAAAAGGTGTAAATTGATAAATACGCATTTTTATTTAAAAAAAAAACATTTTCCGCGATCTTGGTTAAGACTGGAATACTACATATGTACTAGCACTCTTTAGTTTATTTTAAAAATTATTGAATTCTAATTTTGTTGGATTTTGAGGAATACCAAAAGTTCTTTGGGCCAACAGATAGGCAAGACACACAGGAAACGCAAAATATTGATCATACTTCAATCTTTAGCCTCAGTCTCAAAAACATTCCTGAATTTATTGCATTCAGTGCTAGGTCACTTTAATTTTTTAGGGCGAAGGGCACTATTCTTTATAATTATTGTATGTCTTGGCTACGTACTGACGCGATGCACGTTTGGGTTATATTAAAATGTTTACATTTTTGCATTCTGTAGGTCATTTAGAATCTATCTATGTTAAAATTTCACCATTTTGAGAAGAATAACAATGTTATATTTAAATTTATTTAGAAATCTAGGGTGCCGTGACTACTACCAAATGAATATAAGTGAGTTCAGTTGTTAATGAAAATTGTTTTATAGTTTATAGTCCTAAAGTGTTTTTTATTCTATTATAAGCGATCAAATATGGCAAAAATCGATTTCTAGAAATTACTCAATTTTTTCAAATAGTACTGTGGTAGGATACTACTTTTTTAAAAACTACACTTTTCGTCGGTTTAATTGGTACCAATAACACAATGCCTATCTTAAAACAAAAAGTGCAAAAGTTGATTTAGTGCCTTCTTATTTAAATAAATCGTTTTTTTAAGTTTGGTAATACAAATGAAAAATGATAAACAAATTAAAACGTAAAAACAACACTTTAGGACTGTAAAGCAATTTTTAATTATCAACTGAACTCTCTTATATTTATTCTCCTTAGCATAGAATTTCGGTTTAGACCGCGTAGTATTTGTATATGAACACCCAGCATTTTCTGGCTTGCACCTTGTGAAGTCGAGCAAAAACCCGCGCGATGGCCATGCTCTTTGGTGGCTCGTGTTGTTTGAGTAACTTGAGAACGAGGATACTTAGGCAGATTTGGCCGTTTTGCTGTTTGTGCATCCATATTCACTGACGTTTCGCAAGACCTTGCAGCTTGCATCATCAGAGTGAAAGTCGCACTAAGAACCGAAGGTCGGTGTGGAGCTATTTATAGTCCTCTGTGCCAGGCGCGCGGAGTGGCGTAACGCTGGTTGGTCATCCGAGTGCAACGTAATCCGTAGGGCGTGGCCGTATGATGCAGAGTGGTTGTAATGCTTTAGATCGTGTATCACATCTTATATTTATTTAGCACTAGTCACAGCACCCTAGATTTATAAATAAATTTAAATGTAAAAATTGTTGTTCTTCTCAAAATGGTGAAATTTTTACATGGATAGATTCTAAATGACCTGCAGATTACAAAACTGTAAAAACATAAGGGTGTTCTATTTAAAATAGGAAAATTAATGTCATTTTCGAAGAACCCGGAAGTGATAGAGAACTGTAGTTACATGGCCTCAAATAAAGACAATCTACCCCTATATTAAGCATACCAAATTTAATTTTGATATCTTAAAATATAATTTTAAAAATAGGGGTGGCCCAGATTTGATTGTCACCCATATAACATATTCAATGTTTATGAAATTTAGACCAACTTCGACAACTTTTGTAACTTTACATCACTGCAGTAGAACCTGTATAAAGTGACCACCGAAGAAACTACTACAAATAGGTCACTTTATGGGGATGGTCGGTTTAAAGAAAATGCGTTTTTTGCAGTATGTTGTCATAAAATAATAGGTTATATTCGGCAAATAAAAAATTTACTTACATTGTACATTATACGTATATAGGTACCTACATATTTTCAATAATACAACCTTTAACACTTTGCTATGCATTCCAATGCATCTGTAATGCATTTTGGAGAATCTGTGTGACAGATGATTCATTAAATACATTTAAATTTGCAATTCTTGTTAACATGTAAAATTATTAGTCAGTTTCACTACCCTTTGTCCGGACTGTATCTAGCCGTGCATTCCTTTGAGCAATCAAAACGTCCGATTTGACACTCCCTTGAGGAATTTTAGCTTTTCCATTTCAATCAAGTGGCGCCCTAGCACGAACTTGTTTTGGTTGTAAATACTGTTTTATGATGTTTTATCTATGTATCTATTGCGCCGGATGCTATGTTGCTGTTACTGCAATGGTATACTGATACGAGTTTTTTATTTTATATTTTAAAATTTGTTTTTAGCCATACCTTGATTATTGAGAAACGTAATGATAAGAAAAAATATTCTTGGCGAATGGTTACATTTACGTGCGATATAAAATTTTCGACTCGTCTACTCTACTTCTAAATTATCATGAGATTACAGGGACACATTTGTGGGCCAGCTAGCTAAACAGTAGAGACCCCGTGCAGTCCTTTACAAAATTACTAGAATAGAAACACATACAAAACAAAAAACAAATGTGTTCAGATAGAAACGAGAACTCTTAAACTGGAAAGCGGCAGTTAGTCACAATATATCTGAAAAAATAGGGTTTCAGTGACAAAATAAGACAAGTGCTAAATAGTAACAGTGTATAATATAAATAAATAAATAAATCTTTATTCAAAAAGCTGAATCGCAAGGACGAAGTTTAGCAGAGCTTTCCACTTCGCCCTTGTAAATACCATAAAAATTTACAAAATAAAATGCAATGCCAGAAAACATTAATTACATATTACACATAAATACAATAACAATGTGTCACGGATACAGTCCCTTTATATTCAACAGTCTGGCCATATGAAATGTCACTTATGACATAAGACAGAATATGGCCGCCTCCAGTGGCGGGCCAAAATCAGTGGCGGGGTTAGTGTTGGAAAATAGTTTAATTAAATAAATGCTTAGTATAAGTAAATATATGACTAAATAGTAAAACAAACAATGTCGTATCAATGAGATATTATAAATTTTATTTACAGTTAGTGCTCACATAAATAATAATAAATCTACAGAACTACCAAAACTAATAAAACAGTGAGCATACAGCCTAATACGCTTAAAATTACTTTTCATAACTTCCCACTTAATTTATATGGGCTACATTGTGCATTGCCACAGAAGTACAACTGTATTTGCTTTGTCGTGTATTTTGCTTTTTCGTTTTCGTTTCGGCTATTCTTAAACGAACACCGATAACTTTGGATATAATAAACTTTTCTAATTGATTAAAAGTTGCAATATGTTTTACATAAACAATATGCATTTTATTTATATAAAATGTTTTTCATTTAGATTCTATTCATACCTTTTATGTTATTCTAATATGCTTGATTGACCTGTTTGACCACAAGCCTCGCTTTTTTATTTATAGGGAAGCTTTTCATCTTAATATCATGTTCAGACCTATTTTTGCATTCAAATGCACAAGACTCCATACCTAAAATTTAAACGTCGATAAAATCAGTTTTTGGACGGCCAATGTTATTGGTATTTTCAATGGCTGTAGGCTCCGAAGCAGACGATGAGAAAGTAAATAATGTTAGAACAGCGTTATCCTTAAGTCTTTTTTACCACCACCTCGTGCTTTTTCACACATACAATCTGCAAAATGCTTTTCACAAATTCTTGAATTTCCATTTGGGTACCAATTTTCTCTATTAATTTTTTTGTCCATAAGTTTCGCCTGTCCCTATTCTTGAGGAAAGTTTCCGTTAGCACACATTTTTCATATTTGCTTTTGCATCCGACTGCACAGCAATACCTCATATCTGAAGAAAATTTTTGAAATTGATAAATTTCTTTAAACCTTGTCAGCTTACCGTTAATAAATTATAGTTCTAGTTGTTTCTAAAAATTATGATCAGTTTTTAACTATGTACTCGCATTTTGAACGATTTTTGTTGATTGAATGTCAACTTATTCTATTTGAATAAATGTGACTTTGACATTTTTGAAATTTAAATCTTATTGTCAAAATGACGCAAGACATAAAATGGCGGCACCAATGGGAATCGTGACCGTATATGGCCAGACTGTTAACGTTAGTGTATATAAAGCGACTGTAATCACGGATAGTGTACCTGTATAATACTTTAGTAAGAGTAGAGCAAACAGCGAAAAATTTTGGATCATTTTTTCATGGCTACCAAGATTTAATGGTATAGTGAAAAACAAGGTTGGCAAAACTGACACACGAGTTGTCAGTTTAATCAAATTCGAGGTTAGCAGGTTAGGTTTTGCGTCAGTTTTGACACAGACTGACACAAAACCTAACCTGCTAACCTTGAATTTGATTAAACTGACAACTCGTGTGTCAGTTTTGCCAACCTTGTTTTTCACTAAACTATTAAATCTTGGTAGCCATGAAAAAATGATCCAAAATTTTTCGCTGTTTGCTCTACTTTTACTAAAGTATTATACAGGTACACTAATCACGGAGATACTCGAACGCCACCTGTCAACGCTGTGTCTCAAATAATATTAAAATTAACTTGTCTTTAAATTGTTTGGATGATAAGTTTTTAAACGACTGAGGAGTATCATTATAAGTTTTAGCAATGTTGAAAGTGTAAGGTCTTTGGAATATAGACAAATTATAGTGCGGTATTGTAATTAAACCTCGATGCCTTAAGTTCAGATTATGCACATCAGTCCTGAAAGTAATCTTATTGTATAAATAGGGAGGCTGTTTGTCTGATATTATATTATGAAATAACTAGCAGTCCAGTGAGACAAATGTCTCATTTAACGCGCCTTCAAACCTCGATCGGTTAGGCAACCACCCAGACCTGGAAGGTGTCAAAGTGGTTGCCTAACCGATCGAGGATTTAAGGCGCAGAGGGTCGCAGCTACGTTTGGCGGCCGAACCAGTTTTTATTTAATACGCGTTCTATTTGAAAAACGGTCTTTTTGTGATTTCTCGAAAACCGGAAGTGTCACGTGACTGAAATTCTGTTCCTGACCTGACATGACCATTCCAAACATATAACTTTCATAACTTTTTTCTCTATCTCTTACGGTTTGGCTGCTGAAACAGCGTCCCGGACAAAACAGCGTCCCGGACAAAACAGCGTCCCAGACAGACACGTCTATTAGATAAAGGATAATGCACTATGGAGATATATTCTGTTTTTCATATTTAACCATTTTGCATCATATAATTTATGAGAAATGTGATCAAACTTGCGAATACCGTAGATAAAACGTAAACAAGAATAGTGAACACGCTGTATACGTTGCAATGTCTCACAGTCTAGTCCTGGCATATACACCGGAGCACAATAGGTAAACTTTGATAACACCAATGAATCGCAGAGATTAGTTTTAACTTTCTAATTTAAGTATAATCTATGTGGATAGAAAAGCTTTGAATGATTTATCCATAATCAAACCTAAATTTTTGGCACTGTTCACTAGTGGTATCTCAGTGTTATCTATCTTTATGTGTGGTACTATCAGGTTACCATTTGTTTTACCAAATAATAAAGCACATGATTTTAACGGATTTAGCAGAAGTGCATGCTGTTACGATAGGCGAGAAATAATATCTAAGTCATCATGTACATCATGAACTGCACGCCCAATATCATCAGGACGAAATGCATGATATATCTGGGTATCGTCAGCATACATGTGAACACTACAAGTCGCTAATCTGTTATGGAAGTTACTAGTGTATACCGTGAATAATAATGGTCCAAGTATGGAACCCTGTGGTACTCCTCTCTCTATATTTATGAAATTAGATATAATATTTTGAACTTTAACACATTGTTTTCGATCAGTTACATAACTTTTTATTAAATTAATTGCTGAAGAATCAAGACCAATGTATGCAAGATAATAATAATAATAATAATAATAATAAGTCCCATTATTCCCCTCGGGGACATAGGGTGTTGATGAACTCCTGCCCTCTTCGTCTATCTCTTGCTAATCTGTTCAATTCTGCGATTGTCATGTCCGTTTCTTCCTTTACCGTCCTGCGCCAAGTTATCCTCGGTCTACCCTCCTTCCTCGAGCCCTGTGGATTCCATTCAAGTACTGCTTTGCTCGGTTCTTCTTTACTTTTCCCTAGTGCATTCCCTAGCCATCCATATTTTCTACGTCTTATTTGCTCGTTTATGTTTTGTTGTTTTGTTCTTCTCTTCAGTTCCTCGTTCGTTATTGTCTCAGGCCACCAAATTTTAAGTATGTTCCTTAGACACCTATTCACAAAAGTTTGAAGTTTCTTTTTATTGCACTCGTTACAAACCAACATTACTGGTATCACCGTTGCATTGAACACTCTTAATTTTGTATTTATGTTAATGTTACTTGCTCGCCAGATCTTGTTCATATTACAGAATGCTCCCCTTGCCTTATTTAGTCGTTGTTCAATATCTTGTATAGATCCACCTTCACATGCCAATATACTTCCTAAATATGTAAAGCTGTCAACTTTTTGTATGACTTCCCCTTCGTAGAGCAGATTATTATTAGTTTGCGTATTTACACTCATTAATTTTGTTTTAACTTTGTTTATTTTTAGGCCTTTCTTACTAGATTCAGCTTGTAGATCACGTAGTTTTTCACTCATTTGTTGTAGGTTATGCGATATTAGGCACACATCATCTGCATATTCTAAGTCTTCCAAGGTGTTAGTCAAATTCCAAGTAATCCCTCTCTTTTTGTTTTTGCATGTGTTTTCCATAATTTCATCCATTATGATAATGAATAACAGAGGGGATAAAATGCATCCTTGACGCACACCGGTCTCTGCTGGGAAAGGTTCGGACAGTTTTTCTTTATGCAAAACTCTGCATTTATATTCTGTATATCCTGCTCTTATTAGACGTATCAATTTGTCTGGCAATCCTCTATTTTTTAATGCGACCCAAATGCATTCTCGATGTATAGAATCGAATGCTTTTTCATAATCTATGAATAGAATATGCAGTGGCGATTTATATTCCATATATTGTTCTGCGATAGTTGTTAAGGTGTTGATATTGTCGATACACGATCTCCCTTTTCGGAATCCACTGTGTTCTTTACGTAGGTCTGCGTCTAACACGTCTATTATTCTATTTAGAATTATTTTGTAGAAAATCTTGTTAACTACGCTTAGCAGACTAATCCCACGCCAGTTGCCACACGTCTGTAGGTCTCTCTTTTTTATGATCTTAATTATAGTACCTTCTCTCCAATCTTTTGGGAAGTTTTCTTCAGTCCAAACTTTTTCTATTAATGGATGTAGCAAGTTTATCGAGGATGTGATGTCTAATTTCAGTATATCGGCCGTGATCTGATCTACACCCGGGGCCTTCCCATTCTTCATCTGTTGTATGGCTATGCCCAATTCTTCTCTTGTTGGACTGTTTTGGTTTATTTGTAGTTCCTCTCTCTCGATAATTTCTGGTATTTGTATCGTGTCACTTTTAACATTCATAACTTCTTCGAAATGTTCCTTCCACCTTTGTACTTGCTCTTCTGTTGAAGTTAATATTTTTCCGTCTTTGTTCTTTGTTGGTACCTCTATTCTGTTTCCCTTTTTGCCCGCTATTTTATTTATTATCTTGTATAATACCTTACTATTTCCAATATTTGCTGCTACCTGCGCTTTTTCAGCTAGTTTTTCTATATTGTTTGTTTTATCTTTTTTAATGCTATTCCTCACTTCCTTACTCGCTATTCGATATTGTCGCTGCATTTCTTTCTTCACTTCTTCATTGTTCGATTGCAGTCCTCTTTGTTTCAGTGATTTCCTTTTTTTAATTTTGTCCCAGGACGTTTGACTGATCAATTCGCTCCGTTGTTTTAATTTGGTTCCTATTGTTTTATTAGCTGCTTTATCAAGCGTATTCTTACGCTCTTGCCATATTTCTTCTATTGAGCTGTTATAATTGATTTTTTCTGTGTCTTCCGTTATGATTGTTATAAAATTTTGTTTAATTGCTGTGTTTTTATATGCTTTTTCGATATTGTATTGCCTGTTTCTGAACTTTGGATTTGTTGTTATACCCTTTTTAAAACTGAAACGTAGTTTTGCTATGATTAGGTGATGGTCTGTATCAGCATCTGCCCCTCTTTTATTTCGAACGTCTAAAAGTGTTCTTCTCTATTTTCTACTTATGCAAATATGGTCTATTTGGCTCTCTGTTTTAAGACCTGGAGATGTCCATGTGACTTTGTGACAGTCTTTGTGTGCAAATAACGTTCCCCCATTTGCATATCATGCAGGCCACATACCTCAATTAATAGTTCGCAGTTTTAATTTCTATATTCCAGTCCATGTTTCCCGATTATCTGCTCTATGTTGTCATTGTTATTGCCCACTCTTGCATTAAAGTCGCCCATCATTATTACTACATCTTCCCTATTCGAGTTCATAATAGTTTTGTTAAGCATGTTATAAAAGCACTCCTTCTTTTCATAGTCAGACACTTCCATTGGGGCATAGCATTGTATTATTGTGACGTTTCTATTTTCAGCTCTGAGTCTAATTATTAAAATTCTTTCTGAGACCGGTTTCCAGTTTATTAATGTTTCTCTAAATTTTTGCTTAATATTATGCCCACACCGTATTCACGTATATCCTCTTTTTCTGTTAACCCTGAGTAAAGAAAGCTGTATCCATTATCGACTGCTTCTCCACTATTTTTCCATCTTGCCTCGCTAATTCCTAATATGTCGATATTATACTTTTTCATTTTCTTGATTACTTGCTTTAATTTTGCTGCTTGATAGAGGGTTTTTACGTTTCATTGACCTATTTTTGTTATCTTTTCCTTATTTTTATTCCTTTTTCTACCTTTATTTTTCTTATCATATGCCATTATCTTTGCCTCGTCCGTTTTCTTTTTCGTTCCGTCCTTATTGCTATTCAGCAATTTTTTGCTATTCTGTATTGTTTTCTTTTTATATATATTTCCTAATTTCCAGTCCGTTATCGTCGCCAATTCCGTCTCCTTTTTATTTCCGTCTTGTATGCCTTTCATTCGTTTTTTGGGTTCTTAACCTGCTCATCACATTGTTTAATATTTTCTTCTTTCCCATCCCATTTATACAATTTTCCGTTTATCCACATCTTTTGGTGCCCAATCTTCACTTTATTGCCCTTTTGTTCCTCTTCCTTTGCTATCTCTCTAATTTCTTTCTGTATCTTCCTTTCGTGCACTGTCAAATCACTATTTACATAAATTTTCTCATTTTTCAGTTTAAAACAATTTTTAAAATTCTTTTGCTTATCCTTCCAATTCTTTACCGTTACTAAATATTTATCTTTATTTATTATATAAGCATCAGTTGTCTCTATATCGATTCCTAGTTTTTCTTTTATAAAGAGTGAAGCGCCCTCTATTATTACTTCTTTATCCTTTGTATTCATTTGGATGCCCGTTATTACTAAGTTGTTTTTTCGTTTTTCTTTCTCTTGTAATTCCAGTTTATGTTCCAAATCTCCGATTCTAGTTTCTAAGTGTAATCGCTCTTTTTTCCATTTTTCTTGCATTTTGTTTATTTCCTCTTTTAGATTTCGTATTTCAGCGTTATTCTTCTCAAATTCTACGGCGATTTTATTTGGATTTCCTCATTTCCCGTTTTTATCTCCGTCTTTATTAGTTTCATCCACTTTTCCATCGCCTTCTCTATAGTCGCCTCCATTTCTTGATCTGTTGTACGTTTCCCGTCGTATTTAAATTTATTTATTTTCTGACAAGAAAATGCAGGATGGCAGATAATAAATTATATTTAATTGCGTCGAAAGCCTTACTATAGTTCAGAAGAACCAAAATTGCACAACAGCCATTTATTATTTATTTATTTTATTTTGCGTATGGCTTGTTTGGCCGGGAGTCCCGGGTCTGCGACCCGGGATGTTCGGCCGCCGACTATATGATATATATGTATATCATGTGTATATTGTATGTAGCATGTGTTGTGTGTGGTCAGGTTACTCTTTCCTATAGACCAGTCTTCCGGGAAGAGCGCCGTTAATTCTATCCCAACGGCGAATGGTGATCGAGCCCGATACCGATCCAATGGACTGCGGAAAATTTCCGCCTATCCATGGATTCGAACCGAGGACTTGCTTAGTGCAAGCTTGATGCTCTACCACTGCTCTTAGAATATCATCTGTTATATGTAATAATGCAGTTGTACAACTGTGGAATGGACGAAAACCAGATTGTGATTCTGGTAATATATTAAAACTTTGTAAATGGACTCGCAATTGGGTGTTAATAATCTTTTCTAAATCTTTGACGTTGTTGGCAAAGTACTAATTGCCTAAAATCTTTGTAATCCACAGGTTGTGCAATCTTGGATATCGGTATTACAAAAGCATCCGGAAATTTATTTTCAACAATGCAACTATTAATAATATGTGTAATAAATTCTGCAATATATGGACAACATAATTTTAGCATGTAAGCATTAATACCATCAGAGCCTGTAGCATTACTCTTTAAGGAATACATTATTTTCAGTATCTCGTCCATATTAACAGGTGTAAATTTAAACTGACTATTTACTGATGAATTATTCATATAAAAATTTAAAACATTATTATCAACATTATGTGCGGCCAACAAATGCTGAATTCTAGCAAAATTTGCAGCAATGATTGGCCGAATGGGCTTAGAAGAAAGACTCCCGAAACGTCGCCACAAAGCCGAAATCTGCCTACGGACGTGGGCTAACGTACATACCATCTTCAATTCAAACATGAGGCAATAAGGTCAAAACACCCAAATACGCAAAAAAATCTGTAGCCGAGCTTATGGTGCCAAGAATATGAGGTGTAACGTTCTGCAGAATGGAGGTATTGTGGGCGAAGTCTCAAATTCAACCAATAAGAAATGCATTTACAAAGGGCGCGAATGATAGTACTGAAGTGTATTGTTGAAGACGCTGTCTATGTCAAATTTGAGGTTAAGTTTTGGGACAGACTCACGAAAAACCTAACCTGCTAACCTCAAATTTGACATCGACTGACGCTCATCAACAATATACGATCTTGGCCATGGTTACACGGAGATCACGGCCATGATGGATTTTTTTAGTAGGTGCATTTGAGATTGGTTGACTTCTCCGCTCTACTTTCTGAACGACTGCACATCTCCGGGAACGTTTCGCTTTGTATTCTTTACACCATGGCCGAGCTGATAACCAGACGCGCGAAATATGAATATTAGCGCTAAAGGAGATTTTACATCGTAACACGTGCCACAAGAGAGCTATTTAAAATACAATAAAATGTTTAAACTGTTCCAGAAGAACTCACTACCTCAGGCTCAGCACTCCGACAATGTGTCCCTATGCTACCCTGACGGGGTAGTCAAACAAGTGCTCTTAACATCCATTACTTGTGGCTCGAACAAAAATCGACAAACATATACAAAGAAAACTGACTTCACTTCACTTCACACAAAAGTTTAGTTCCTTGCATTAGTATCTCACCGTGTTTACATCCATCCGGCGTAACAGTGAGCGCCGGTTGCTTATTGCAAACCTTGCACTTTACCAATGCGCCACCAAGATCGTAAAGCATGCCATATATTTAAGTAGTAATTAACGATTAATTCTGCAATACTGTTTACAACTTGAAAAGTGTATTTATTACTGCTATTGTCACAATCTACTACAACACTATTTTAGTGCAGTAAGTGAATATAAAATAAAAACAGGTTTCACTGTTCGAGGTTTCCTTCTCCACGCCTGTTTTGTACAACCATAAATGCTGAATATGAGGTACGCATAATCTGTGAAGAGATAATAGAATTATTTTATGTTTGACTTATTATAACATATTTCAAATAATCGTATATCCAACACCCGTGAGGGTACACAGAATACCGGAGAAAGAAAGAAACAAGAAAATATTCGTAAGAAATTAAAGTGCAACTAGGAGCGGTATGGATGACAACACGATGGGTTATATTTAAACAGATGGCATCGTACCCACACAAAAGTAGTTAAGCAAATGTCAGCAAATTTCCCAGCTGTTATTTTAGTGGCATTTTGACATCTTCTGATAATGAAAGACAGAGACTTTTGGAATGAAGTAGCAGTTCCCACATAGTTTACTTCAAAGGCCAAGTCTCGTAATTTCTGGCTTTCAAGCATAACCTCGTTTCCCCAGAAAGAAACTGTCAAAACCTGCAGAGAAGCAGCTACTCCGTCACTTATGCATCTAAAGATTCTCGGATCTCCTGAGGAAAGCTGAAAAGTACTGAGTCAATGCATTTATATCGTATACTTTGTTAATGGTCCTACAGTAGATGTCCGATATACGATGACACAGAGTATACATATAGTGGATAAGAATACCAACAGTAACAGACTGCTAAATACGTTCTCCATTTCATCGGCCAGGTCTAGAACTGCCGTATGATAGTCTACTACTTCCTTTAGCGACTGTTTTAAATACTTTTCAGGTATAACTGCTCCATCAAATGTTTCTGCAAAGTTCTCAAATTTTGTTATCGATAGAATTGGCCTCCCTTCTTCCTGGAAAGATAAATTGCTTAAGAGATCAATTGTTGCTAACACTTGATACTTATTTGAATTTTTTAACAGATTTTTTTGTGGTTTGTGGTATTGTTGATTACACATACTTGTTTGAATTGTTTTTGAGGTTGTTAGCTTAGTGATAAGAGTGTCAGGCTTGTCGGTCTTAATGATCAGTTTTCCCGGATTCAAATTCCGAGCTAGGTATCATCGGGAGTATGGAAAAATAAACGACCTCAATTATTTAAAAAAAATTGTATTCCGTTTTTCAACTTGAAATGTCAGATGTTTCGACCAAACTAATTTATTAGTATGCTTGGCGCGTACTGGATCTTACCTAAATTCTGCTAAAGTCAGTGTCACATCATTAAAATATCCCATAAGCTGTGTAAGTACAGGAGTCGTTCACTTTTCTATGCTCCGAATGGTACGAGCATAGGTGAACAAGACGTATAAAAACAGTTTTTCTTAGGACCATACAGGTTAATAAAAATTCACTTGGGTGCGTAGAAATTTCCTCAATTTTCTGTGATAAATATCATAGAGAGTAGTCCGTCAAAACGTAGACAACTGTTTATTACATGTGATTAAAAGAAAACTTTATCAGAGTAGCCCGGGTAAGAAAATGACAGTGATATTGGGCATGTCTGAGATTGATTCAGGGAAGCAGGTCAATTGCTGCTGATAGAAATGACAGCTTTTGGTTAGCACTTCAGTTTCTTTTAGAAATGGTCGAATATTTAATGGTCAATGGGTTTATTTTGTTAGCAACGCTTTTTAAGATTTTTTTCAAACGTTTCCAAAAGTCATTACTCTTTTTGACAGCTTTTGTAAATGCATTCAGAATAATGTGGCTTTGTATAGGGATACAGGGAGCATAATTTCCAAAGAAGGCAGTGGCAGGCCAAGAATCCGTAATGAGAAAATATTGAATCTGATAGGCAAGTAATGGAGGAACAGTCCCAGACATCAATTCGGTAATTGCAACAGCAAATGGATCTACCGTATAGCACTTGCTAACAAATTCTTAAACAGGCCCTGCAACTTCAACCCTACAGGATGTAAGCGTTCCACGAAATACTCCCTGTTGACAGACCGCGAAGACAAGAATTTTGTCAATGGTTTTTAGATGAAAACAATATCGGAGCTCTCGAAAAAAACGTGTTTTATAGGTAAAGCTTGATTCTACCATTCTGGATATGTTAACTTCCAAAACATGAGGATGCGGAGCTCAAACAATCCTCATTTTACTTCGACAGGAAGTGTACGAAGTATTGAAATTCCCTCATATCGAAAACCACTCTGAGTCAAATATCTCTAAAATCCGAGCCAACCGACTAATGAACCCACTATATCAAATCTCCCTCTCGGCGGTGCGGATCTTTTGGTGAAGATCCCAGACCACTAGATCAATCCCCCGTATTGGGGGGTGCCTAAACGTGCTGTGCAGGGGATGTATGTTCGTATGTGTACACGATTCCGGGCGCCAGAAACCTTCCTGAAGTCTTGGATCGTTTTCATACGATAGGTCCTCTGAAAATGAAGGCAACATCAACTTTTGAGCTATGGTCGTCGGCAAAAAAAAATTTTTATTTTTTTTTATAAGTAACTGCTACATAGCATTTCATTGTATTAGCGAAACTGAGTGATGCTGTGTATCGAAGTATTCTTGGAAAGCACGGAATTGAAACTCCACTACAACCGCAAAAATTGGAGTGTGGGCAGCTGTAAGTAAAAGAAGGATTATCGGGCCAATATTTTTTAAGGTAAAAACTCTTATCTAACTATTGAAAAGTATGTGCATGCATTTGACATTGTAGAAATTCTAAACGCTGAGAGATATAGGTTAGATATTTTATCCCCGTTCATGGATACGTTACATGATGACGAACGAGTGGAACGGTATTTTCAGGGGTAATATAATAAGTAATATGCTTATTATCGATGGTTTTTTGATGAATATTATAAGTTATAATTCCAAAGCTGACAACGAGTCCGTAGGATAAATTCGCCTGTTTAAATTAAATTGTAAATGTAATTGCTCGGAAGGTCTATATTAATACATTGGTGGAAAAAAGTAAGGGATATCTCAAAAATTATGAGTTTAAGATACATTTGTAAAGTAACCTATAAAATATATCCTCCATTGTGTTTCGAGCAATATTTATAATTGGCATAACATCCTGAATTTGTAGAAGAATTGTTTTATACATTTTTTTTGTCCCTGACTTTTTCCACCAGTTTAGTTACAAAGGTAATACTAGTAGTTCTAATGTTTCAGCTTTAGTCTGTTTTAGTAGAACACATAAGTCTCTTTCTTTCCTGGTCTGCCATGATGAAGTTTTTTTCTAAATCCCATGTTATAATAGCTTATATAATTAAACACTGTTTCGAAATAGCAACTATAAAAATGTCTTTCGTACACAGTGGTTCACAAACTTACATTTAATTTCTTCCTCATTGAGTAATAATACTGCATATTTTTCAATAGATGGTATGAGAAAGATTGGTATGCAGAACGAATAGTTTATTTTAAAAAAAAACTAAAACACAGCAAAGCAGCAGCATTGAATCGAATATGTTGATACTAAAATTTGGCAAATTATTTCCGAACTACAGTGACTATATAGGCCTATTTGAGGGCCAACTAGCTAACTCTGAAGACGGAATGGATTCTTTTCAAAATCTTAAGTTTAATAAAATACAAAGGGCGCGAAAGAGTTTTTACTTTCAACGATTATGCTCAGATAGAAACGAGAACTAATAAATTCAAAAGCATAGTCAAAATCACATTATTTTGAAATAAACTTACAAAACGGGCAGATCAAAAATAAATTTGTAGTAACTGAAACACACATGTTTATAATAAAATATACGTATAATGGTCAACAGTGTACATAATAACCAGAAATATAATATAAGTCTAGTCAAATATTAAGAGCATAGGGTGCACCCAATACAAAAATACTATATCTAAATTAATATTACTGTTCGCCAGCAGAACAGAAAACACAAATAATACATAAATGTAAATCGTAAACGCACGAAATGAAATGGGCAAACTAAAGATTAATCGAGTACCACTAACGAAGCTGACAAAACTCGAGGAGATTTGAAGAATCCCTATCTAAAACGTTGGCACTTGGCACAACACTTCAATAATTGTAAAGAGTGACAGCAAATAAATTTTATCTACGACCACTACTAAATGTAGCCCTTTTAGCGCTAGCTTGTTTCACTAAAAGTGACGTTTTATAGTTTACCGTGTTTAAAGAAATCAGCTGTTTACTTTTAGCACATGTGCTAAAAGGGCAAATCCTTAATGAAGCCTTCAATCTACCCGGTAGCGGGAATTTTCCTCAGTAGTAATGCGAAAACCGCCGATCTCTAGAACGTAATAACAAGCGAGTCGGAAGCGATAGGACGAAGATAATAGGCACGTGACCCCGGAAGTAAGATTGCAAAACTCCAAACTCACGGTGTAAGGAAACAGCTACGGGAAAATCGCCGAATGTACGCTACATCGTATCACGAAGAGTGGTTGCGGTCTGCACAAAGAACTATTCTTTCAGCATACTACGCATGAGCGAAGTGCGGTGGAGCAAGTTTTGAAAAAATTAGAGTATAACGTTCCTCTATTCTGGATTTTTTGTACAGAATTGCAACTAAAATCACTTACAACAAAGCACAAAGAATTCACGAACGCATTAGGCGACTTGTCTATTCATACGCAGGTCAATTACGTCCAATAATTGTGAACAAACATTGAACTGCAATGTTTAGTCAACTCACACGCGGCCATTGCAACACTGCTATAATCGACGTCACAATCACGTGACGACAGAGATAACTGACTTTGTGTCCAAGTGGCGTTGGCTCAGGGCAGGACTGTGTGGAGAAATATGAGAGATGCCGATTATATTAAAAAAATAGAAAACGGCCGCAGAAATGTATTGATATCTGATCAGATAAAATTATTATAACTTGGAAAAGATTTCTTTTAGATTACATATGTTATATGTTATATGTTTAGACAATGTTTTGTTCGTTTTGAAGCGTACTTTGCGAATTTGTCTTAACAGACCACGATTTTTGTTACACCCTGTATGATTAATTGTACGAATGTCGTTTCAATAATCTAAAGTTCTTGACTATGTCACATAAAACACCAATATATTATTATAGCTCGCAGTAATTGAAATCTATATTTATTATTAATGTTATTAACACCAAGCTACATACCTCCACCATTTTTAAATAAGCGTTATACACTATCCGTTTAACGTTATTCTGTAATACTTTAAACTGAAAGCTGATGTGTGCTAAAACAGAAGCAGTTAGTAGATCAATTGTCGTGAAATGACCTGCAACCCATGTCACGGAAAGATTCTGGAACAACCATGCTAGTTCATACTTTGGACTGTATGAAACATTAAATCGAGGAAATGGGCCGAAAGGGAACTCCCAGTTGCTTGGGTCGTTAGTGGTAATACGTTTAATTAGCGATGGTAAGATGCCTCCAAAGACACTGATACTTGCAAATCCCCAATATACAGTAGTCTAAAACAAATTATTTTCAATGTATTGGGAATGATTTTCTTTGGTATAATGGCATTTGCGTCTTTTACTAATTAGGTTAGCATGTTTTATGCCACACTTTTAATAAAAATAAAATTCTGCACTGTTTAAGTTTAAATTAGATAATATTATTGTAAGTATTAACATTTTATTACAACATACCTGTGCACTAGTAATCCAAGCACAAGTTTTAATCAGCTTTAACTCTTCTTCTCCTCCTCTTTTTGTATTTGGTATGAAAGGTTCTTTTTCCAGTTTTTCCAATAAATTTCTGAACTTGACGCGATTTAGTAGAATTGTAGACGTTTTAAATATACCTACGATTTGTCACTGTAGAAGCTAATTTCTAAAGAATATTATTATTGTTGAAATTGAAAACATATGACAACGGTGATATTTCTCTCAATCAAGACAAATAGAAGTATTATACAGGATGCTTCAAGATGTTTTGAATTTCTCTGGTGGAGTGATTACTCCAAATTGTTTTTTTTGTCTAATAATCGAGTTATTAAACGGACTATTTTAATAACTTTTTAATCTACATGTAATTGTAACTTACCTACTATCATAGCAAATTCGTACGTCATCATATTGGCAACAACGTCAAAATCGTTAAGAAACAACTCCGGAATATCTAGTATAGGATATAGGTAGTTGAATAAAAAAAGGGACATTGTAGAATAAATAACGTAGAGTACACTTTCCTGTGCATTAAGTGATAATCCAAGTATTCTTAACAAAAATGTCTCCCTTTTAAAGTAGTTTTTAGGTCTGCTCTCAAAGTCGCGAGTTATAATGTCACTCATTTTGAATTACTGAATGAACTACTGGTTTACCATCCTCATATTTATAGAAGTACATGGGCGCTGCGCAGAGGTAGCTACTTTATCATTGATAATAATGTAATTATTAATGCAGAGCAGAGGGGGAATACGATTAGAATATTTGTAGTTGACATAAAGGGTGTGAAAGCTATGTATTCGCAAAATAGAAACTGAAAGGGTTTTATAGTAAGATAACTTTTGTTTGTTGATTTCATACAGCGTAAAAGGTAATGAGTTACGGAGTTCAGTATATTAATTCAACACGTTCTAAAAAGGTATGTTCAAAAGAGTTGAGATTTTCAGGTCTCAATTAACTTTTATAACCTCTGGAACATTTTTCGGCGTTTTAATGCAAGCTGCCACAAAATATACAGGGTGATTTATTTGCTATTAATAAACGTTCTCATAGGAGACATTATAGCATTTTATGTATTTATTCACAAGGCGTCGAGCGAAAACATTATAAGAATATGCTTTCCTTGAAGATAAATTGGTTGAACGGTGCACAGAACTGGCCACCAAGTTCACCGGACCTCAATCTCCTCGATTATTGCTTTCGGGGGTGAGTTAAACTCTTTACTTTTTCTATAGAAGTGGAAATGAGGGAGGCATTACTTGATCGAATTATTAATGCTGCATCTCTCAGAAGAGATTATCACCGTGATACACACACGATCTAATAAATGCATCGACGTCGACGGTGGTAGTTATTAAAATTTTATAAATTAAAATGATTGCTCCCAACTATATCATGAATTATATTAGTAAATAAACGGTTTTTTAATCACTGTTGGGTTGAGTTTACTTTACTGTCTCAACTATTATTACAACTACTATTTAAGTAACGGTTGAGAATTAAACGTATGTTTATACGACTTTTTTTATTTTAATTGCCGGAACACATTGGTAATATATGTTATTTTTTATTTTCATTGAATTACTATAATTGTTTGTGAGAATGGCGGGATTGGACTTTTATTCGAAATGTTAGTTTTTGGATGTTAGAATTTTTGATTTTTGGATGGAGGTTGAATAATATTTTCGCTAACTTTTCGTTGTGCTACATCGAGGCGCGCGTGTGTAATCTCGACACTCCCTTTCTGCCTATCCACGAATTTGAACCGAGAACTTCCTTATTGCAAGACTGACACACTAACCACTGCGTCGCTGAGGTAGTGGTATCGGCAGAGCGGGGAAAATTACTTTTAAAAAGTAATTAATTACTAATTGAACCGCCTAATGCAGTAATTGAATTACCAGAAATTTCACTTACTCAAATGAAATAGTAATTCAATTATCAATTACTTGAAAATTGTAATTGCACTACACAAATTACTTTTCCAATTACTTTCACTATAAATGATTTTCCTATATTTATATTTAGCAGTATTTATATAGCTCTGTACTAGTAGATCGTTTGAAACAAGCAAATTGATATTAATAAATAATTATCATGAACTCATGTCATCTGATTAAGGTAGTTGTTAGGTGTTATAGAAAAGAATAAATTATATTTTGACCGCACTGTATCCTGTAATCTATAGTACTTACCGCAGACATATTTTTCACTTCCTACACAATAATTATTGGCAAGCCACACTGCTACATAAAACACAACATACCATCTAAAAATATACGCGGCTGCATCAACTATTTGTTCGTGCACACGTTGCTGAAATTGCAAATGTTGCTCGCAATTAGTTGTTATCCAACTAGCCATAGAACATCATAAATTATACACTTACACTGTTTCAGAAATACCCAACTGCGATTTGCTTAGCATGTAATGTAATAAGGCCTTATCTAATTTTTTGAGTTCTGGAAATCTGATACCCAATCGAGGTCAATAATTTAATAATTGAATTACCAGAAAGTAATTCAATTGTCACAAGTATTAATTCAAATACTTTTAAAGTGATTCAAAGACTATAGTAATTTATTTACTCGCAAGTAATTGAGTAATTGAATGTAGTCATTAATTACATAATTTGAAAAAGTAATTGTTACGTACTTTTACACCAAAATGACAATTACCAATTACAATTACCGTATTTTGAAAAGTAATTTAATTGTCCGATAAATCAACAAAAATTTAATTAGTAATTTAATTACAAAGTAATTAACAACTGCTAGCTCTGGGTAACGTTATTCTATTGTTTTACTTTTTACTTCCTTTTGTAATAAAGGAAGTATTGGATTCACCCCAAAAATTCGAAATTGAGTTATTAACCGATGTTCACATTTAGAGTCTCCTGAATTAAAAAAAACATGTTTTTGTTCATTGGTCTCTCTGTTCGTCAGCCTGTGTGTGAAGAGAATATCTTAAAAATTAAAAGAGGTATGACGTTAAAACTTCATATATAAGTTTTCTGTAGTATCTAGATGAGACAGCAAGCATTTGAAGAAAATCGCATAAATGGAAGTATAGTGTTTACTCTTGTAATTTTTCAGTTGAATACCTCTAAAATGTGTTTTTTTGTTTTTTTTCCTTTTGTTTTATTAACTCATATTTTAAATAGAACGCTTGTTATATTATAACATTTTTGAATTCGGCTTAAAATTTTGGAGAAAATTTGCTTTTTCAACTAACTCTCTACTTTGTACGTTTTCTGTAGAATTTGTAGTTTTTGAACATTTTTGACAATGCTTAAAATTTAAAATCAAATATTTGGCTAATAATAAAATCACCGTAATAGGAAGTTGTGTGAGCATATCACATCAGATTTTTTAAATGTGGCTTACAAACTGGTACACTTAAAAACCATCTTCGACCGGGACACTATATTTTTGGTCCTTAAATACGATTTAGTCATTTGCTTTTGTGGGAAGCTTAAATTGGTGCGCACTAGTTACAACTATTTTGGATGTTTGTGATAAATGCCTACATAGATATCGTTCGCGCAAATAGAAACTAGTGCTCTTAAACTAATATTCCACATTCAATAGCGGCATATTTGTAAGAAGTTTTGTTTAAATATAACATTTGTGATATTGAAACAAATCATACAAATTTTGAAACGTAAAATACAAATTACAGTCTTCTTTCGTTTTTCTAGAATTTTATTAGTTAAATAGTATAATATATTAGCAAAACTTTAACTTTTATCGACAAGAAATGTGAAGACACTTAATACATATTTGTCTTGATATTAATTTAAGAACAAATGTAGTAGTTAAAGTTTGTTGAAAAAAACCAAAAATTGACCTATAAAAAGTCAAAAATAAAAAATTAACTATATAAATGCTTTTGCCCGAGTTTCATGCAGAAACTCAATTAATTAATAATTAATAACTAAATAATAAAATTAATATTATTTAAAAATTAAATAAAAAATCAGTATCATAGTCTGTTATATGGCAAGGCGGGTATTTACAATGTTTTTTACAATAATACTTAATTTTACTAGTAGACGACAGTTTTCGTAGCGTTTACGAAAGAATTTTAATTTGACGCTGCGAGGTATAAAATCTAAAATCGAACAAATTTACATTTTAGGATGCAAAAGTGAATTGCCCATAAGTCAACCTCACAGAAAATTAATAATTTTCCGATGTAGTTATTTAAAATTAAAGTTAAGTAATCAAACGGAAACAGCCATAATTACACCAAAGTTCACTGTCAGAATATGAAATGGCTATTTTAAAGTTTTCATAATTATCGTTAAATATTTTATTCCAGATATTCTTGATTATTCATCATCTAGGGTGGATTTCTACAACGCATGCCCTTACTTACACACAGTTTCTTTTCTGGAACACCGAAGAAGATCCAAGGCCAGGTCACCAAATGTGTTTTCTCACGTACTAATTATAACACCTTAATAACACCTTAATAATGTTACGTTAGGAGTATGGAGATACTGTCAGTGTTAGCATTTTAATACTATAAAGTTTACATTAAAATAAGGACTTATTATGCAACTATATTTCTTTTTTCTTATTTAAACTGCATATTTACAATTTACTCTTAACAATATATTGAGTATTGAGTAAAAGTTATGGCGGTATAAATGTCATGAGGGAAACTTTAGCCAGCTCTAATCTGGCGATGAAGTTTACATCAACCCTGGTTCGGTTGTAGTACAAGATCAAGTGGCCAGTCTCGGTATAGTCGTCTTGTAACAGCTGGTTGGTTGGTGAGTTGCTCGATGAGATTGTTAGGGTGCCCTAGATTGCTGCTGTATGCAGTTGAAAGTTTCCTCATTTCATTGCATATGTAGAGGACTCTCAGGTCGTTATGGAGGGTTTTCTTAGGTCTAACTGTTTTCTTTTAACTTTGATGTGTATACTCCATGTGAGTTTGTTACAGTTCGATTCGTTCGTTCAGTTAATTAAATGGTTAGCTCCTTTCCTATAGGCAACCTTGTGTACTTATTTTTGGTAGGTTGAAGAACTGACCTTATCTTTTAAACTAATGGGAAATTTGGCACATTTGCTAGTGTCTGGAAGACAAGAAACTGTAGAAACGGATGGTTTAGCTGTGAGGTAGAGAAGGTGCGGACTCGATTGTTCTACTTTTTGGTTTTCAATCGAAAGGATTATCGGCACACCAGTCCCCAAGTTGGTTTCTGTGACATTTAGTTAATTCGTAGAGGCATATATTTTGGTTCACGGAAATTCTGTTCACAAATTCGTGGATCAAGCACACTTCTCGTCACATTGGCAACAGGCTAAAGTTTGAAAGGCAATTTACGGATAATAGCTATTTAAGTAACAAGGAATGTAAGGACCTATTAACATTTGAGGTAGGCAAGTACAAGCCAAGGCAAAGCCGCGGCTTGTTGCCTGGCTAAAATGTTAATAGACGATACATTCCGAGTTATCTTATTATATTTTTCCCGCTGCTTATCGAAAGTGAGTAGTGGTACCTGTGAGTGTCACATGTCACATAAGCACTTGTAATTATAAACAAAACGTCTAATAAGTTTGCATCTTGCGTTGTTAATTTTATTATCCTAGGAACTTAATAATAATATTAAGTTCCGTTGTCAAGAAGCAGCAAACACATATAATCGCCGACTTGCACGTTTTGTTATTAAGGCTGTATCAGTGACTTACATGATCAGCAACGGGAAAAAGGCATTAAATTGCAGTGCACTTACAAGGGCGTCCGCCAACTAAGGTTAATCGTTTAGATTCGCTATGTTCTGATAGGCTATATGTGGGTCGTTTATTTCAGCCCTTTCTTTTTTTTTTTGATTTTCCTGAGGTCCCTGCAGCCTTATAGTAGAAGAGCTGGTGACATTTTTTAGTGATCCTTTAGTTAAAGCCTATTGTTTGAGAGAATGTTGGGGGAGACATGTATAAGTGTCATCTTTAAGAATTATCCTTGATAGCGGTATCGGAGGGAGGCAGAACACCCCAAATGTGCACTGACAGTATATGTCAAATTCGGAGTTAGCAGGTTAGGTTTTGTGTCAGTTTGTGTCAAAACTGATGGAAAACCTAACCTGATAACCTTGAATTTGACATAGACTTACAGTGCCACTAACATATTACCTTACCTTAATATGTTGGTGGCACTGTAAGTCTATGTCAAATTCGAGGCTATCAGGTTAGGTGTTGTGTCAGTTTGTGTCAAAACTGATGGAAAACCTAACCTGCTAACCTCGAATTTGACATATACTGACAGTGCCAATTGGGGGTGTTCTGCCTCCATCCGATACCGCTATCAAGGATCATCCTTACAGATGACATTTATACATGCCTCACCCAACATTCTCTAAAAAAATAGGCCTTAACTAAATGATCACTAAAAAATGTCACCAGCTCTTAGACTATTAGCTTTACAGCAGAGCTGCAGTTTTCTTGGGCTTCGCCCGTTGGACCCAGAGCTACGTAACTTCCCCCCAGGTGCAACTTTGTTACACGAGCTCACGTAATAGCAGCGTAGATTAGAAATACCCCCCAGGCACTCTAGACAGGTTTCAACATTTGGAATGAGTGTCTCTACTTGTTTGATGTATGTACGCTGGCCTGGGTATATGTGAAATTTCGCGATTCTCCGCAGAGCGCTGTATACCACCGAGCGGAAATTTCAAATTTGAAATGTAGCATTGTAATAATTCACCCTTGTGCTCATTAAGGGTATAAAGATAATTACTAATTAACTTTCTGGTAGCCAGTCGTGTCGGAGACAGAGTCGAGATTTCCAGACATACATAAGAAGCGTAGCAAACCAAACACAGGATAGCTTTAAACAATTTTAATATTGATATTCAAAACTATTTCCAAACGTAAACATAATTGGGTAATTGAAAATTAACATGTATTTTGATAATAAAAGTAATCTTCTGTCTCCCGTCGCCTCTTGCCCTTTTTCGCTGCAACCCGTCGTACAGCCGTGTAAACGGTGGTTTCTGGTTAGCCCCATCGGGAATTCTTGCGGAGACGACGCTGGTAGCTTCTGGAACGGCTGGAAGTTAGCCCCAGGCGTTCTTCACTTGGCACTCGGCGAAAGGTTTACGAGCACATGTCGCTGTCATGTCAGGTTAATTAACTTAAATACCGGGATTTCGCTTACGTGATGGTGCGTTTAAGAGATTTGCCCTTATTCGGAGAATTCGCGGCGTGATGTTTGGTGTAAGGTGCGGTGCCACGAGGATTTGGTGGAGAGATCCACCTAGTAAGCGTCAGTAGTAGAGATGGGCCGGTTCTATGACAAAATGACCTCAATTGACCCCAAGCCAATTTTTGGGAGTCTGACAGTGGGCCACCAATTTTCGGTGTCTGACAGTGGGCCACTTCAAGGTCACCGATTGGTAACATACAGTATGCGTCATAAGAAACGTTCCTAATGACTTAAATCGTTCAACCTTTACCTCGCGGCGCGGGGCGGGGTGGTGGGGGAAGGGGGACTTCTGGATCACTTCAAGGTTACCGATTAGAGTCTGACAGACTTTCACTTCTGTATATTGCGCAACACCAACCCCGAGGGGCAGAGCTCCAGCCGCCGGGGGCTCGCAACAGGTTTTTTGTATATTTAAGGTTAATTTATTCCAGCGCTGCGGTTAACTGTCAAATTTTGATGAGCGTGGGAACCGGAAGTGAAACCGCAAAGGTGTCATCTTCATTATCTTGAGTGTCATCTTCATAATGCCAAATGTCAAAGTTCATCGGAGTCTGTGTCGCCATATTGTGGGGCCCCCTTGAGCAAGTTAGAGGCCGGAGAAAGCCTCAGCCGCCGGACCCGGGGGCAAAGCCCCAGCAGCCGGGTCCCCTTGTGCAAGTATATATTTTCGGGTAAATTTTTATTGTAAAAATGTAAGATATTGCGTAACATGTTCTGGATATTGCGCAACACCAACATCGAGGGGCAGAGCCCCAGCCGCCGGACCCCCATGTTCAAGTATATATTTTCGGGTAATTTTTTAAAGCCAAATATCGAAGTTCATCGGTATCTGTCAGACACCGGGGCAGAGCTCTAGCCGCCGGGCCCGCATGCGCAATATCAACCCTAGGCCAAATGTCAAAGGTTATCGGAGTCTGTCAGACTCCAAAAATCTATCTTTCTCTCTCTAACACATAGGTTTCTACAAAATCCATCTTTCTCTCCCTAACACATAGGTTTCAAGGTCACATCAACCCCAGAGGGCAGAGAGGACGCAAAGGTGTCATCTTCATTATCTTGATTGTCATCTTGCCATTGTGGAAACCGGTTTCAAAAGTCGTTAGATGTGAATAACATCCTCTAAACATCAACTCCGTGGCCCCATGTCCAAGTATATATTTTCGGGTAAATTTTTTAAAGCCAAATGTCAAAATTTATCGGAGTCTGTCAGACCCCGGGGGGCAATGCAAATTTAAGGCTAATCTATTCCTTAATGTAAAAAATAGCGCAGACAAATTTTGATGAGCGTGGGAACCGGAAGTGAAACCGCAAAGGTGTCATCTTTATTATTTTGAGTGTCATCTTCATAAAGCCAAATGTCAAAGTTGATCGGAGTCTGTCCGCCGGGGCCTCCATGCACAAGTTCGGGAGCGGAGAAAGTTTCAGCCGCCGGAGCCCGCATGAGCACACCAACCTCGGGGCAAAGCCCCAGCCGCCGGGGCCCCCTTGAACAAGTTAGAGGATGGAGGAAGTGTCAAAATGAAAAGGGGTTGTATCTCGTAAACGGGTGGGAAAAATTAAAAACGGGTGAAAAAATGGCACCCCCACACTACTTGTTAACCCCCATCTGGAAATGAAGCCATCTATAACATATTAAAAATTGAAAGTGCCCTTATGACAATTTTTGTAAAATTATATTTTCGAGCCGCAAGAACTGATAAACAGCCGAATGTCGGGTGGCTGAACACTAAAAGGGGTTGTATCTCGTAAACGGGTGGGAAAAATGAAAAACGGGTGAAAAATGGCACCCCCACACTACTTGCTAACCCCCATCTGGAAATGAAGCCATCTATGATAAATTAAAAATTGAAAGTGCTTTTATGGCAATTTTTGAAGCTGCAAGAACTGATAAACAGAACATAATTAATAGGGAAACGACATTATCGTTTTGCTACATGTATTAACTAATATAAATAACAGTTATGTCGGCGCGCACACGTTTAATACAATTTTAAACGCCTGCCTATTGAGGCCTAGTTTTTTTTAGGTTAATTTGTCGTAACCTAAATCATTCAACCCTTATCTTGTTGCACGGAGTGGGAGGAGTCGGCGACCAGGAATCTGTAAGTAAGCCACATCCACATATTTTATGGACACCCGGGGTACTCATATATTTTATATTCAAACCTGCTAGATGAAAGCGATCACTCCTATGCCGACAATAAAATTATCTAATTAATAACAGTTATAGGAGCGTCAATGTCACAAAACATTTAGCCTTAATTACAATTATTACTGAGCGCATAAAAATATAGCAGATGTAATTAATGTTCGCGAATATGCAATGCGGTGAAAGTGTATACTTGAACTGACCCCGGAAAAAATCGAATGTCGCGCTACGCTAAATTGCAAATATGTTTTTCAATTAGGCGCTAGTTATTATATATTTTGTTTTACGTACACGTTTATTTTAACTACGCATGGAATTACACCTCCTAAAATTGATACATTAATTCCTGAGCCATTTTTTTATTTTTAACATTATTTAAGAACAATAGTCGAATGCTAGGTAAAGTTTCATAGCACAACTTAGTATTATAAGATTTTCGATATGCGCTTTAATCCTGTGTTTCTAAAGAGATTATTCACTGCGTGCTTTGTACAGTAAATATAAATTCATACTAGATGCATGTAATCCGCGCTCAAAAATGCCATTTACATTTACATATAAAGTTGTTTTATTCCATTATATAATGACATGATACACATTTAACAAAGCGCAATAACAAATCGGTCTGGAATGATATAAACAAGCGGGTCAACCAATTTTTAAAATAAATATTTTTAAAAGTTGCCGTTTTTTATTACAGCTTATACTTCGGAGCATCAACGAATTTTTTTTCTGTTTTACCTGGTAATAAAGCGCAATGGTGGTGTGTTTTTAGCCCGCTAGTAACATACATTTAATGTTGTATAATATAATTTCAAAGAATCCTTGAAATAATAGGTTCATCGAAGAATTCACACCAATTAAATCAAATACGAGACGCATACGGCAGTAAACGTCTACTTAAATTAATAATTTGAAGGGGCTGTTATCTTAAAATGTACTGCTCGGGTTTGCTTATTTTAATAGCATTAAATTAAAAGCAGGCGCAAATTGTTAAAGTTAGTAGACACGTTTTAACTAAAAAAATATAAAACCTAAACTCATTATGCGTCCTAAAGCGGCAGTGGTGCAATCTCTCTCGTATTGACACTCCTGCAACTGATCTTGAGCTCACAATATTACCTTTCTAATTTAAGGCGGTTTATATCGCACTTGACCTTCGACTTATAGGACATGTGCACACTTTCGCTGCATTACGTGTTCGAGAATGTTAATTTCATATATTAAAAAAGGGGCATTATAAACAAAACCTACTATGTAAAGCAATAAAATTAAAACACGAGATAAAGATGGGGAAAAAATTTGCTACAAAGATTTCTGCAGTTTATATCCGTAGGTGTGCAAATACGGCAAGTTTCCAGTTGGCCACCCGGATGTACACGTGTGCTCATAAAAATGGAATACACTTACTGTTGCATTGATGTGAGAAGTCGTATTATTCACATTATTAAATAAATTTTTTATACGATATCTTTATTTAACCATTTTCTTTTAACTTAATACAACAAACAATTTCACTTTATCGATGTTTCAAGCCAACCGGTATTACAAAAATCAGTCCAACAGCAAATGTATTCCATTTTTTATGAGCACAAGTGTACATGTGGGAAAATTGCCCGCAACAACCCGAACAGGGAGCAGAGGGGCTAATTCAGTGTATTATATTGATACCTCAAGATTTATATCATCTCTGTTTTACCAATAAAAGAAAATAAAAAATTGTTGTTCTCTCTCTCTGTCGTACATGCCCTGTAAACTTTAATCAAGGGATATGTACTCGCACTGAAAACGAGAGAGCGGGCACATGGGTCATAGATGAGGTTAGGGCGGCTCTCAACAAAGGATATCGCATCTTAAAAATTCAAGAAATATGGAAATATACGGTATGAACGGGTCTGTTTACTGAATTTATAGTCACATTTCTGAAAATTAAACAAGAGGCATCAGGATGACCTCAAGGCTGTTCAACTGAAGAACAGAAGCAGCAATATATAGACGATTATTTTCGAATCGAAAGTATACGACTGGCCCCGACTAAAATAGAAAGAAACCCTGGTTTACGCTCCATGGCTAAACTTATGCTGAATTCGTTCTGGGGTAAGTTTGGTCAGCGGGAAAATTAGCCCAAGACAGAAATAATTACAGAGCCTGCTGAATTGTACTCGCTCCTAACCAACCCAGAAATCAATATCTGACATATAAATCCTGTTAATGAAGAAACTATAATTGTTAATTGGGTACACAAAAAGCAAGCATCTGAGCCCCTATTGACTGTGAATGTGGCTATATCCTGTTTCACGACTGCGCTGTATAACGAGATTGAAAAATTGGAGGGAGAGGGTTTTGTACGGAGATACTGATTCACTCCAGTACATATCCAAGGAAAATCACTATGAACCCCCATCGGGGAACTTCCTATGTGAAATAACCGATGCGCTAGAGGAATATGGACCAGGAAGTTATATAACTAATTTTGTAACAGGGAGACCTAAAACATACGCCTATGCGGTTTATTCGCCAGAAACAAAAAATATGCAGAGATTTGTAAATTTAAAGGTATTACCTTATCGCAGAAAAATCTTGAAAAAGTTAATATGTGTGTTTTAGAAGATCTAATAATAAATATGGGTAAAGACGACAAGGAGGTAATTCTGTTTAATAAAAACATTCGTACAACTATGAACCGTACGATAGTAACAAACTACGAATTTAAAACCTCTAAATTACATTTAATAAACGCAGAATCATAGAAAATTACGATTCTGTGCCCTATGGGTACACCAAAAGATCAAAACTTGTTTAAACATAGTACCCCATGTTAGAAGTACTGATAGCCTCCAGAATATTTTGACAGTTCGCATGTTAGCAGGTTAACAGTTCGAAGCAGTTAACCATACGCTATATGAAAAACATTAAAAAACAGTGTTAAATTAGCCTAATATAACAGATAGCTACAGCTATATGGCACAGCCAGCTGTCATATACAGATATAATCAACAGGTCAGAAAATATTTCGAACAGGTCTGGAGCAACCACCACTCAGTCCAACACAATCCCTTTGCATGTATCATGCTAAAACTTATTGTTATTGCGCGTTGTCTAACGTGTATTATTTACAGTTCTAAAGCACATAGACTTACATGGCGGTGGCTTTGTCTAACACGCAGTTGTATGACACTAGAAAAAGTTATCATATTTAAATAAGAGGGTGTGCGAGTGTGTCGTTAACCTAAGAATCGCTTAGGTTTCTACAAGTTACTAAATTTACTATCTATCCAGCGTAAAAATATAGGAAATGTACGCCGCAGTGTCAAGTTCAATATGACTTACATTATGCGCATAAAATTAGAAAGGTTTGCTTAATTATTATTGCGCCAATTTGCATAAGTATTTTATTTTAAATATGATTTTCTTCTTTGGAACAAGTTAATAGCATCGGATTTTTAGAAATCAAACCAGTTTTCAGAATAAGTGAAAAACATAGCCTAATCCCTGTGCCAATGCATGTATGTAATCAAGTCACCGTTGATACATCAAAATATAAATAATTTTAAAAATGTGTCAAGTTGTTTGAATTATTATGGTGATTAAATCATCCTGAATTACATTTCTCGTCGACATTTTAACCATTTTGACATGGTTCCTACCAGTATATACCGGCACGTATTCCCTGTATTTAATTAAAAAGTACACATCAAAGCATTGCGAGTATTTGCTGTGCAAACAATTATACCACAAACCTGGTTATCCGAAAGTAAACACAGTTCTAGGCCAAGGTAATATAATTGAGATAAACGCTGTACTTAATACGTACTCGGGTCGGGCATACATCTTTTAATCACAATATGTTATATAAACGAAAGACATTTATGATAGATATGTGTTGCGTTTGTGTAAAACCTGAATATTTAGCAGTTTAGTTAATACTTTTATTTTTAACAATAATACATGTATGTTTTAACCAAAAAATACAATTATATTTTCAATATTGTTCGCTGTTAGGGTTATGACGCGTGTTTGTGTTCATAAAACAGTTGCTCAAAAATATTTAAATATGACAGACAGACTGTGATTGCTATTCAACATTCCCTCTATTATGCGCCTCCTCTTTTTGTTCTTGACGCTTCAGTTCTTTGATAATCGCTGCTGAGGCATTAGATGCAAGAACCGGGGCCCTAGCGTATGCGGTTCACCTGTTGCAAGAGTTTTTCTTTATTAGGGCCGGGCAACGCACCACGTCGAACGGCGAGCGGCCGTTGGGAGAGATGCAAGGGAAAGATGCAAACTAAATCGGAAGACGTTCCTCCTTACACAGACAGACAGACAAACAGACAGACAGATGCTCTCTGCTCTCGGTAGACCTTCTTGGTTTGAACCTGTCTGTCTGTATAGCTGTCTGTCTGTTTGTCTGTCTGTCTGTTTGTCGGCCGTTGGGAGAGATGCAAGGAAGAGATGCAAACTAAATCGGAAGACTTTCCTCCTTATTGTTTTACACAAATGTGTTCTTATACAATATAGTTGTTTAATGTAATTGTGCATGTATCGATTTTTTCCTGAAAAACAACAGTATCCTAGACGACACGTTTTCCTGTAAAAAATTTCAAAATATGTAATATTAAACAGACAACAAATCGTTTACAATAGAATTTGGAAGAGAATCTGTTATTTTAATCTGCTTCTGATGTTACTGTTTCTATTTATAAGAATTATTATGTTTAGGTCTTAGATTAGTGTATTACTAATAATCATAACAATATAAATTTGTGAAAATAAATATGATAAAAGAAGCAGAATAGATACCATTCCACGGGGGTCATTATTCCTTAGAACTGCAAAACGAATAAAACACGTTTATAAAAGTTGTTTATTTATTTACCTTTAATTATACATTTCGGGAGCAGATACATATTGCATCACATAGTGTTTGTGAAAATGATAAACATTGGATAAGGCGCAGTACCAAAAAGATTGTGAATGATGCATGCATGCCGGTTTTGCAGTAGACACTGCCGGTTGTTCTTCTATCTTCAGAAAGACAGACCAAGAAGGTCTACCGAGAGCAGAGAGCATATGTCTGACTATCTGTCTGTCTGGTTGTCTTTCTGTCTGGCTGTCTTTCTGTCTGGCTGTCTTTCTGTCTGTCTGTCTGCCTGTCTCTGTTTCTCCCAACGGCGGTGATTATTAGTAATACACTAATCTAAGACCTAAACATAATAATTCTTATAAATAGAAACAGTAACATCAGAAACAGATTAAAATAACAGATTCTCTTCCAAATTCTATTGTAAACGATTTGTTGTCTGTTTAATATTACATATTTTGAGATTTTTTACAGGAAATCGTGTCGTCTAGGATACTGTTGTTTTTCAGGAAAATATCGATACATGCACAATTACATTAAACAACTATATTGTGTAAGAACACATTTGTGTAAAACAATAAGGAGGAAAGACTTCCGATTTCGTTTGCATCTCTTCCTTGCATCTCTCCCAACGGCCGACAAACAGACAGACAGACAAACAGACAGACAGCTATACAGACAGACAGGTTCAAACCAAGAAGGTCTACCGAGAGCAGAGAGCATCTGTCTGTCTGTTTGTCTGTCTGTCTGTGTAAGGAGGAACGTCTTCCGATTTAGTTTGCATCTTTCCCTTGCATCTCTCCCAACGGCCGCTCGCCGTTCGACGTGCGTTGCCCGGCCCTAATAAAGAAAAACTCTTGCAACAGGTGAACCGCATACGCTAGGGCCCCGGTTCTTGCATCTAATGCCTCAGCAGCGATTATCAAAGAACTGAAGCGTCAAGAACAAAAAGAGGAGGCGCATAATAGAGGGAATGTTGAATAGCAATCACAGTCTGTCTGTCATGTTTAAATATTTTTGAGCAACTGTTTTATGAACACAAACACGCGTCATAACCCTAACAGCGAACAATATTGAAAATATAATTGTATTTTTGGTTAAAACATACATGTATTATTGTTAAAAATAAAAGTATTAACTAAACTGCTAAATATTCAGGTTTTACACAAACGCAACACATATCTATCATAAATGTCTTTCGTTTATATAACATATAGTGATTAAAAGATGTATGCCCGACCGGAGTACGTATTAAGTACAGCGTTTATCTCAATTATATTATCTTGGCCTAGAACTGTGTTTACTTTCGGATAACCAGGTTTGTGGTATAATTGTTTGCACAGCAAATACTCGCAATGCTTTGATGTGTACTTTTTAATTAAATACAGGGAATATGTGCCGTATATACTGGTATGAACCATGTCAAAATGGTTAAAATGTCGACGAGAAATGTAATTCAGGATGATTTAATCACCATAATAATTCAAACAACTTGACACATTTTTAAAATTATTTATATTTTGATGTATCAACGGTGACTTGATTACATACATGCATTGGCACAGGGATTAGGCTATGTTTTTCACTTATTCTGAAAACTGGTTTGATTTCTAAAAATCCGATGCTATTAACTTGTTCCAAAGAGAAAATCATATTTAAAATAAAATACTTATGCAAATTGGCGCAATAATAATTAAGCAAACCTTTCTAATTTTATGCGCATAATGTAAGTCATATTGAACTTGACACTGCGGCGTACATTTCCTATATTTTTACGCTGGATAGATAGTAAATTTAGTAACTTGTAGAAACCTAAGCGATTCTTAGGTTAACGACACACTCGCACACCCTCTTATTTAAATATGATAACTTTTTCTAGTGTCATACAACTGCGTGTTAGACAAAGCCACCGCCATGTAAGTCTATGTGCTTTAGAACTGTAAATAATACACGTTAGACAACGCGCAATAACAATAAGTTTTAGCATGATACATGCAAAGGGATTGTGTTGGACTGAGTGGTGGTTGCTCCCAGACCTGTTCGAAATATTTTCTGACCTGTTGATTATATCTGTATATGACAGCTGGCTGTGCCATATAGCTGTAGCTATCTGTTATATTAGGCTAATTTAACACTGTTTTTTAATGTTTTTCATATAGCGTATGGTTAACTGCTTCGAACTGTTAACCTGCTAACATGCGAACTGTCAAAATATTCTGGAGGCTATCAGTACTTCTAACATGGGGTACTATGTTTAAACAAGTTTGATCTTTTGGTGTACCCATAGGGCACAGAATCGTAATTTTCTATGATTCTGCGTTTATTAAATGTAATTTAGAGGTTTTAAATTCGTAGTTTGTTACTATCGTACGGTTCATAGTTGTACGAATGTTTTTATTAAACAGAATTACCTCCTTGTCGTCTTTACCCATATTTTTTATTAGATCTTCTAAAACACACATATTAACTTTTTCAAGATTTTTCTGCGATAAGGTAATACCTTTAAATTTACAAATCTCTGCATATTTTTTGTTTCTGGCGAATAAACCGCGTAGGCGTATGTTTTAGGTTACCCTGTTACAAAATTAGTTATATAACTTCCTGGTCCATATTCCTCTAGCGCATCGGTTATTTCACATAGGAAGTTCCCCGATGGGGGTTCATAGTGATTTTCCTTGGATATGTACTGGAGTGAATCAGTATCTCCGTACAAAACCCTCTCCCTCCACTTTTTCCATCTCGTTATACAGCGCAGTCGTGAAACAGGATATCGCCACATTCACAGTCAATAGGGGCTCAGATGCTTGCTCTTTGTGTACCCAATTAACAATTATAGTTTCTTCATTAACAGGATTTATATGTCAGATATTGATTTCTGGGTTGGTTAGGAGCGAGTACAATTCAGCAGGCTCTGTCTTGGGCTGATTTTCCCGCTGACCAAACTTACCCCAGAACGAATTCAGCATAAGTTTAGCCAAGGAGCGTAAACCAGGGTTTCTTTCTATTTTAGTCGGGGCCAGTCGTATACTTTCGATTCGAAAATAATCGTCTATATATTGCTGCTTCTGTTCTTCAGTTGAACAGCCTTGAGGTCATCCTGATGCCTCTTGTTTAATTTTCAGAAATGTGACTCTAAATTCTGTAAACAGACCCGTTCATACCGTATATTTCCATATTTCTTGAATTTTTAAGATGCTATATCCTTTGCTGAGAGCCGCCCTAACCTCATCTATGACCCATGTGCCCGCTCTCTCGTTTTCAGTGCGAGTACATATCCCTTGATTGGAGTTTACAGGGCATGTACGACAGAGAGAGAGAGAACAGCAACCTTTTATTTTTTTTATTGGTAAAACAGAAATGATATAAATCTTGAGGTATTAATATAATACACTGAATTAGCCCCTCTGCTCCCTGTTCGGGTTGTTGCGGGCAATTTTCCCACATGTACACTTGTGCTCATAAAAAATGGAATACACTTGCTGTTGGACTGATTTTTGTAATACCGGTGGGCTTGAAACATCGATAAAGTGAAATTGTTTGTTGTATTAAGTTAAAAGAAAATGGTTAAATAAAGATATCGTATAACAAATTTATTTAATAATGTGAATAATACGACTTCTCACATCAGTGCAACAGTAAGTGTATTCCATTTTTATGAGCACACGTGTACATCCGGGTGGCCAACTGGTAACTTGCCGTATTTGCACACCTACGGATATAAACTGCAGAAACCTTTGTAGCAATTTTTTTCCCCATCTTTATCTCGTGTTTTAATTTTATTGCTTTACATAGTAGGTTTTGTTTATAATGCCCCTGTTTTAATATATGAAATTAACATTCTCGAACACGTAATGCAGCGAAAGTGTACACCTGTCCTATGAGTCGAAGGTCCAGTGCGATATAAACCGCCTTAAATTAGAAGCTCAAGAACAGTTGCAGGAGTGTCACTTCCGCTTTAGGACGCATAATGAGTTTAGGTTTTATATTTTTTTAGTTAAAACGTGTCTACTAACTTTAACAATTTGCGCCTGCTTTTAATTTAATGCTATTAAAATAAGCAAACCCGAGCAGTACATTTTAAGATAACAGCCCCTTCAAATTATTAATTTAAGTAGACGTTTACTGCCGTATGCGTCTCGTATTTGATTTAATTGGTGTGCATTCTTCGATGAACCTATTATTTCAAGGATTCTTTGAAATTATATTATACAACATTAAATGTATGTTACTAGCGGGCTAAAAACACACCACCATTGCGCTTTATTACCAGGTAAAAAAGAAAAAAATTTCGTTGATGCTCCGAAGTATAAGCTGTAATAAAAAACGGCAACTTTTAAAAATATTTATTTTAAAAATTGGTTGACCCGCTTGTTTATATCATTCCAGACCGATTTGGTATTGCGCTTTGTTAAACGTGTATCATGTCATTATATAATGGAATAAAACAACTTTATATGTAAATGTAAATGGCATTTTTGAGCGCGGATTACATGCATCTAGTATGAATTTATATTTACTGTACAAAGCCCGCAGTGAATAATCTCTTTAGAAACACAGGATTAAAGCGCATATCGAAAATCTTATAATACTAAGTTGTGCTATGAAACTTTACCTAGCATTCGACTATTGTTCTTAAATAATGTTAAAAATAAAAAAGATGGCTCAGGAATTAATGTATCAATTTTAGGAGGTGTAATTCCATGCGTAGTTAAAATAAACGTGTACGTAAAACAAAATATATAATAACTAGCGCCTAATTGAAAAACATATTTGCAATTTAGCGTAGCGCGACATTCGATTTTTTCCGGGGTCAGTTCAAGTATACACTTTCACCGCATTGCATATTCGCGAACATTAATTACATCTGCTATATTTTTATGCGCTCAGTAATAATTGTAATTAAGGCTAAATGTTTTGTGACATTGACGCTCCTATAACTGTTATTAATTAGATAATTTTATTGTCGGCATAGGAGTGATCGCTTTCATCTAGCAGGTTTGAATATAAAATATATGAGTACCCCGGGTGTCCATAAAATATGTGGATGTGGCTTACTTACAGATTCCTGGGCGCCGACTCCTCCCACTCCGTGCAACAAGATAAGGGTTGAATGATTTAGGTTACGACAAATTAACCTAAAAAAAACTAGGCCTCAATAGGCAGGCGTTTAAAATTGTATTAAACGTGTGCGCGCCGACATAACTGTTATTTATATTAGTTAATACATGTAGCAGAACGATAATGTCGTTTACATATTAATTATGTTCTGTTTATCAGTTCTTGCAGCTTCAAAAATTGCCATAAAAGCACTTTCAATTTTTAATATATCATAGATGGCTTCATTTCCAGATGGGGGTTAACAAGTAGTGTGGGGGTGCCATTTTTTCACCCGTTTTTCATTTTTCCCACCCGTTTACGAGATACAACCCCTTTTAGTGTTCAGCCACCCGACATTCGGCTGTTTATCAGTTCTTGCGGCTCGAAAATATAATTTTACAAAAATTGTCATAAGGGCACTTTCAATTTTTAATATGTTATAGATGGCTTCATTTCCAGATGGGGGTTAACAAGTAGTGTGGGGGTGCCATTTTTTCACCCGTTTTTCATTTTTCCCACCCGTTTACGAGATACAACCCCTTTTAGTGTTCAACCACCCGACATTCGGCTGTTTATCAGTTCTTGCGGCTCGAAAATATAATTTTACAAAAATTGTCATAAGGGCACTTTCAATTTTTAATATGTTATAGATGGCTTCATTTCCAGATGGGGTTTAACAAGTAGTGTGGGGTGCCATTTTTTCACCCGTTTTTCATTTTTCCCACCCGTTTACGAGATACAACCCTTTTTCATTTTGACACTTCCTCCATCCTCTAACTTGTTCAAGGGGGCCCCGGCGGCTGGGGCTTTGTCCCGAGGTTGGTGTACGCATGCGGGCTCCGGCGGCTGAAACTTTCTCCGCTCCCGAACTTGTGCATGGAGGCCCCGGCGGACAGACTCCGATCAACTTTGACATTTGGCTTTATGAAGATGACACTCAAAATAATAAAGATGACACCTTTGCGGTTTCACTTCCGGTTCCCACGCTCATCAAAATTTGTCTGCGCTATTTTTTACATTAAGGAATAGATTAGCCTTAAATTTGCATTGCCCCCCGGGGTCTGATAGACTCCGATGAATTTTGACATTTGGCTTTAAAAAATTTACCCGAAAATATATACTTGGACATGGGGCCACGGAGTTGATGTTTAGAGGATGTTATTCACATCTAACGACTTTTGAAACCGGTTTCCACGATGGCAAGATGACAATCAAGATAATGAAGATGACACCTTTGCTTCCTCTCTGCCCTCTGGGGTTGATGTGACCTTGAAACCTATGTGTTAGGGAGAGAAAGATGGATTTTGTAGAAACCTATGTGTTAGAGAGAGAAAGATAGATTTTTGGAGTCTGACAGACTCCGATAACCTTTGACATTTGGCCTAGGGTTGATATTGCGCATGCGGGCCCGGCGGCTGGAGCTCTGCCCCGGTGTCTGACAGATATCGATGAACTTCGATATTTGGCTTTAAAAAATTACCCGAAAATATATACTTGAACATGGGGGTCCGGCGGCTGGGGCTCTGTCTCTCGAGGTTGGTGTTGCGCAATATGCTGAACATGTTACGCAATATCTTACATTTTTACAATAAAAATTTACCCGAAAATATATACTTGCACAAGGGGACCCGGCTGCTGGGGCTTTGCCCCCGGGTCCGGCGGCTGAGGCTTTCTCCGGCCTCTAACTTGCTCAAGGGGGCCCCACAATATGGCGGCACAGACTCCGATGAACTTTGACATTTGGCATTATAAAGATGACACTCAAGATAATGAAGATGACACCTTTGTGGTTTCACTTCCGGTTCCAACGCTCATCAAAATTTGACAGTTAACCGCAGCGCTGGAATAAATTAACCTTAAATATACAAAAAACCTGATGCGAGCCCCCGGCGGCTGGAGCTCTGCCCCTCGGGGTTGGTGTTGCGCAATATACAGAAGTGAAAGTCTGTCAGACTCTAATCGGTAACCTTGAAGTGATCCAGAAGTCCCCCTTCCCCCACCCCCCGCCCCGCGCCGCGAGGTAAGGGTTGAACGATTTAAGTCATTAGGGACGTTTCTTATGACGCATACTGTATGTTACCAATCGGTGACCTTGAAGTGGCCCACTGTCAGACACCGAAAATTGGTGGCCCACTGTCAGACTCCCAAAAATTGGCTTGGGGTCAATTGAGGTCATTTTGTCGTAGAACCGGCCCATCTCTACTACTAGCGTCCTTGAGTCAGCTGCTGGTGAAGAGGAGATTCCCTTCAAGGCGGCACGGCCTGGAGATGTTGATCTCGGACTTCTCTGGTAGGTAGAACTCTGTAGCTAATAAGAACATTAACCAATTCTTTCAAGGGCTGCAATTTAGTAATTATTCGGGCTTTTAAAATAGATATTACGAGATGCTATTGTCGTATTTTAATTGCAAGGACTTTTGGGAGATAATTATTCGCAAAATGACATTTAGGTTGCTTGCTAAGCAAGTTATTTAAATGGACGGGCTTGGCGGTCTCTAAAGTGAGTCTTTGCCTGCAAACACGTCTTAAGGATTTGTCAAATTAAATTATTAACAAACATAGATTTCCTTAATTAAAGTGTCTCGGGGATACAGGTTCAAATGACGGCAGAATGGCGGAGCGGCTTTCCAGCGGACCTCGTCCCGTACCTATTCTGCAGGATAAGGGAAAGGTTTAAGTTTGTAATCGTGAAGGCGGCCTACTTCCAGGAGAAGCCTTCGCCTATCGCCGACTACGGGTCAGGTCGAAAATGAAATTAATTCGTCCTAATAATGGGCCGGTGGCTTACTATTATATGGGTCGCCACCTCCATCTATCCTCTGGTGGGGACGAGCAGCGCGTCGATTATTTGTTTATAATTTTCGGCGCAGACTGGCGAAGCGTACGCTTATCTCCTCCCTGGACGTTGGCTCGAGGCGATAATGCTAGAAGGGGCGCAGCGCGAGTTTAAATCCATTATCTAATGTTTGTTTCTAAAAACTTCGCGCAAGGCAAAGCGTTACAGCATCAGTTACCGCATTGACTGCAATGCAAATATTTATCAGTTTCCTGCTAGTTGTTTGTGTATTTTCTTATTTACTTTATTTACGTTCACAGTTAATTTGTTAATTAAGTTATTCGTTTTTATTCTTTACCATTTAGTTTGGTGTTGTTAAAATGGAAAGCGGTTCTGCATATTGTATGTATAAAAAGTGTTGTATGACAATCTGAAAATATGCAGATTCGAAAAGATCTTGTCATGAATTTTCCTCAAATCAAGTTTTACGAAGGAAATGGTTTGAAAGCTAAATTTAAATTATGGTACTGATCCTTCAAGCTACGTATGTGCTAACAGCGAAAACCACAAAAAAGAAAAAATATTTGTAGTCTATATTTTGAAGAAAGTTGTTTCCGAGTAACTCCTAGGCGAAGACTATTAAGCACACACAGATGGGTGTCCAATAAAACAAAGAACTTTTACATTTTAATTTTAAAAATCTTACAACAGTTAATTACACATAAACTATAACCTTACAATAGCATACAGAACAAAATACTTCATTACTATTACCACCTAGTAACATCTTCTAAATTTATAAGAATTATACGATAATCATATATAATGCAACTAGTGGGTTCCTGATTATCAAATAATCATTTCTGTTTATACGAGATATATAAACAATATATCGAGTGGGAACCGAAATAATTTGAAAATCGAGAAGACACGAGTTAGATTCGGCTAGATTATATCACGAGACAATAAACAACGTTTGAAAAGTGTATTTTAAATATTAAAAGTACAGTTAATGTGGTTGTTATAACAATTGTACTGGCAGCAGGTAACGTGCTGTTTGTGAAGGTCTGTGACTATCACCTATTAGTCAGGAAGGTATGTGATTATCAGTTGCTATAATGGGGATACGGCAGCTCTGACCTTCCGCCATGCAGGCCAAGCTCCTTTATGGGGTGTTAGGGCGTCACCATTATTATTTACAATATCAAAAGTTAGTACATGCGTAACTATGCATTTTCCCATTTTTTATTGGTTGATGCTATAATATAATCTGCATTAGCCCACTCAACGAAGGAAATATAAAACAAATAAATCGGAAAGTTTTAAAATTTGGCGAGGATGTTTATTTGGGCGTACTATATATATATTGCGAATTCCTACGGCTGACGCCGCCTTTCGCTTCTTAGTCGCCATTGTTTTCGATCTAGCCAGTCATCCTCCTGGAGATCCCTTATTCTCATTGCCTCGTCCACCTTTTCTTTCCATCTGGTACGGGGACGTCCCCTCCTTCTTCTAGTATTTGGAATCCATTCATATAATCGTTGCGGCCATCTGGTGTCGTCCATTCTTCTAACGTGTCCATACCATAATAATTGCTTTTTATCTATTGTGTCTAGGATGGAGTGATCTATGTTCATTCTGTTAATTATTACTTCATTTCGCACTCTTTCTACCCTTGATACTCCGCAGCTTCTTCTCCAGAAATCCATTTCAAGCGCTTTCAATCTTCTTTCCTGGGCTTGATTCAATACCCATACCTCCGACCCATAAGTGGTTACAGTTTCCGTTATTGCCTTAAATATAGTTTTTTTTGTTTTCTTTGTAATTTTATTGCTCCATAACACAGAATTTAATAGTTGTATAGTCCTTCTCCCTTGTCCAATTTTGTTTTTAATTTTCTTATTTCTGATTCCTTCCTTTGTAAAAGTTACCCCTAGGTATTTAAACTCTAAGCAACTTTCTATTTTCCCCCTGTCAATAACTAGATTACGTTCTTGTCCACCAATCACCATATATTTGGTCTTTTGTATGTTGATTTCTAGTCCCCACTTTTTATATTCCTCTATCACTTTCCTCACCATATAGCTTGCGTCTTCTTCGTCCCCAGCAATAATTATTTGATCATCCGCAAACAGAAGAGTATAAATAATGTTTTCGTCAATCGGGATGCCCATTCCTTGACATTTATTCTTCCATTCTTTCAGCGTTACATTAATGTAGATCTTAAATAGAGTGGGCGACATAGAGCATCCCTGTCTAAGCCCTTTTGTACATGTGAATTGTTCGGAAAGTGAGTTTCCTATTTTTATTCTACTGACATTATTGCTATACATTTGTTTTATGGTATTTACATAAATTTTATTTACCGTGCTGCTTTCTAATACTTCCCATAACTTATTTATAGGGACACTGTCATAGGCTTTTTTTATGTCTATGAAGATGAGGTGTACTTCCTTGTTATGTGCAATTGATTTATCTGCTAACTGTGATAACACGAATATATTGTCTATGCATGATCGCCCTGCAGTAAATCCGCTTTGTTCTTCCGTTTCGTCTGTTTCATTCTCTATTCTTGACTTAATAACTCGTCCATACAGTCGTCCAATAGCACTCGTCACACTGATTCCCCTATAATTATCACATTCTGATTTATTTCCCTTCTTATATATTGGGCTAATATATGCCATTTTCCATTCCGAAGGAATTTTGTCTCCGTTCAGACATTTATTAAATATTTTCTTTAAACATTCTATCACCGCTATTGGGGCGTACTTGACTAGCTCTATCGGGCAGCCTCCAGGACCTGGCGATCTTCCGTTTTTCATGCATCTTAAAGCAGATTTAATTTCTTCTACAGTTATCTCATCGTTCTGTTCATTCCCTGTATCTACCAGCTCATATTGAACCTGTTTATATTCATTTCTATTCTCTGTTAGTAGATGTTCATAGTACTGTTTCCATTTTTGTAGATTTATTAGATGTACTTTGTTTTTATCATTAGTTCTTAAACTTTGTAATGTTTTCCATGATTCACTAGATTTCGTACTTCCCATGAACCTTTCTATTTCTGCACACTTGTTTTGCCACATTTCGTTCTTTAATTTTGAGACTTCTTTCTTAACTTCTCTATTACTTCTCATATATTGTTTTCTATCTTCTGCATCTTGTGTTGTTAACCATTTTTCGTATGCCTTGTTTTTCTCCTCTACCAATTTCTTGATTGTCTCGTTCCACCATTCATCTCCCTTCTTTTTGTCTTTACTACTCCTTTCTCCTAATGCTTCGTGCGCTGCTTTAAATAAATATTCTTTTAATTTATTGTATAAAAGTTCTGCATTACCTTCCTCTTCTAATTTGACGTAGTTTGATAATCGTAGCTTGTAAAGGAACTGGATAGATTCGTCATGTAGTTTATCTGTACTAAATTTGGGGTATGTTATTTTATCGGAATTTTCTTTGTCTGCATATTTTTGTCCCTGTTTATTGTATTTGAAATATATTTTTGCTCTAACCATAAAATGATCTGATGAACATTCAGCCCCCCTTTGTACTCTTGCATCTATGACTTTTAAATTTGATTGTTGTCTTATAACTGGGCGTACTATTGAATATATAAAAAGTTCCGAAAAATTAAAGGTGAGCCGCCGCCGCCCACTTGGAAAGAAGGTACAGTTTTCTAGTTTTTTTGCAAATATCCTACGAAATATCAACATTATCACAAAAACTGATCTTACAAAAATGAAAGAGCATTATATTTCCCACAAAAAAGAATAACACATTTTTTGGTCATTTGAATAGTTTCCTCGAAAATGGCCAGCGAATGTTGCGTGGATCAATAAATCGCGCTAAACGCGGGTAGTGGGATAACGTTATCCAAATGTTTGCTCCAAAATGTTTCATATTTTCGATGGTGATAATTTTTATAGTTCTGCAAGAAAAAAAGATTACCTATTGAAAAATGTATTATAAAGTATTATATACTAATAAATTGGTTATTTGCGATTCTTTGTAATTCAATAAGTTCGATTGTTGTTGGGACTTTGGATCATAATTATTGTTAAAATGTTTTTGTCGACGTTTCGGGTTATTTAAAACTATCTTCAGGACACTAATATTATAGAAAATATGGGTTATAAATAATAAAACAATAAATAATCATAATGTACGAAACAAGTTTGGAGTTGTAGATTCTTGTTGTTTAAAATCCATATATTATATATTATACACTCACTTGATTATTACCATTATGGGCGCATTCTCTTTTCAATGTGGCTGGGTCCGGGTATGGCTTCATCCACCACCTCAGGAAAATCTAACGGATCCATCAATAATTGAAGATCGACACTTTCTGTAAGAGAAGTTGGCCTCGTGTCCGTTAATGTCCTCTGATCATCTTTATCTTCATCGACATTTTCAATGTCATCGTCGACTGTGGCAATTATGACAAACCGCCATACAATTAATTCCTGATTTTCTGCAATTACACATATTTGCACATCCAGTTGTACATTTGCAGAATACGATGTCTAACAAATTTTCTGAAGCAATTGGGTCGATTGTTTAGATTGGAGTAAGATAGCCTTCTTTACGTCTCCAACCCCAATTCTCAGGGAATAATTCATTCTCTTGCTATTTTTGAACTTGCTGGTATACCCGCAAATAATATTGCTTGGCTGCTCCTTCTGTTGGTGGTAGTGACGGAATATTTGGTTTAATATTTTGCAACTGCTTTTATGAAACAATAAAATCCGTGTTTGTTTAAAGAATTATCTGTAAGGCGAGCACCATAGATGACAAGAAAAAACCGTTCCCCACCTCGAGCGACTGCGTCTGGCAAAGAGTCAGAATTGTTGAAAATGTCTGCGATGTCAAGCAACTCTTTACATTTTTAAAATAGTTTAACACTCTTGACTTTTCCGTTGTTGAACATCGTTGAAGTCGTGTCACAGCCACCAAAGGCATGTAAGAAGAGAATGCTGTTCCCAAGTCCCGATGATTGCAATTCCTGTGACGAATATACTTTTGTTTCAGTTGTGCCTTTTCCTGGTTTGACCAACAAAATTGTATTTTGTGGTGGAAGTACTGCAGTCAATAATACGAGTAGGTTAATAGCTTCACCAATAATAACTATATTTTCATGTGAAAAAGATGCTTCGATACCTGTAGCAGTCTTAACGATAAGACAATCTGCATCATCAGTGCTTTGTCAACATGCAATCCCATGGTCATTCAGTTTCTTTGTCAGCATGTCAATGTAATTTGCTTTTGTTAAAAATGGTTCCTCTCAAACAGTAACATTCATGTGTTCTTCAAAGTTAATGTCTACCTAAACGCTTTCAGTACTTCATCGAGACTGGTCAAGGAATGCAAATCCAAACTTCAAACCTTAAGCCAGGGAAATACAATAAAATTATGCTGGATCCCAGGTCACCAAGGTATTGAAGGAAACGAAAAGGCGGAGAAGCTCGCAAAAGAAGCAGCCCGTAATGCAATGACCGGTTCAGAACCTGGTCTAAGCATTCAGAAAAACCAAGCCCGCTCAGCCATTAATAAATGGGTCAACACCGCACACCAACTAAGGTGAAGAAACTACAATCAAGCAACACACTGCAAAAGATTGCTAAAAACTCCGAATCCACAAACCACCAAAACCCTGTTGATACTGAACAGAACTCGAATCAAGCAAGTAGTCAGTCTACTAACAGGCACTGGAGCATTCAGAGAATTTATGCACAGGATCAATATCTATAGAGATGAACCTGTTTGCAGACTATGCCAGGAGGATGATGAAACAGCCTATCATATCCTATTTGAATGCCCAGCATTAGAGCGTAAAAGACACCAACTCAATTGGAGCCTTAACTCTATTGACAACCGCAAGCTAGTAGGGGACATTGCAAATCTAGTAAAAGATACGGATGTCGGCGTGCTAACTCCCGACAGTACCAAAAGCCCAAAGGGCTGACGTGCGCATGCCAGCAAAAGGCAATCGTGGAATCTAAATCTAATCTAAAAATCTAATGCGCAAGATGGCGCCCCAGCATAATTTCCCTTAGTGGTGCGAAATTATTTAAATAATGAGTTTCCTCGTAGATGGATAGCACGAGGAAGCGAATTTCCATGGTTTGCTAGGAGTCCCGATTTTAGCCCCCTAGATTTTTATTTGTAGTCAGATTTGAAGACACTAGTGTACAATCAGGAGACTAATACCCGACAAGAATTGTGGCAACAAATACAAAATGCTGCGAATTTTATTAGAAATCCCCAACATATTTTAAGGGTTAGGACAAATTTTACCAAAAGAATTAAAAAATGTGATAAAGTCAACGGAGGCCAATTTGAAAATTTATTATAATATTGTTCATTATTTTTATTTTGTGTTATAAATAGTTCAAATATATTTTTTTATGAAACCTAAAGTTTACCTTTAATCGCTGTATTTTTAAATAAAACACCCTATATCTCGGTTAGGAGGAATATTTTATCTAAGTGTTTTAGTTTAAAATGTCAAATTTTGGATCAAACATTCTCTAGTTACTCTATGGACAATTATTAATGAAACACCCTGTATATATCGTTCGCTGCTCCTACATCCCTCACGGAAATAGAAATTGGATAGTTCGTTAAATTTCGCTTTTCATGGAGATTATTTACTTTTCTAGTATGACTCTGTAAATTGTAGCTGATAAATACTGTTTACTGTTTACTAACTTTTACTTGCTTTAGTTTTTATTTTTAGGTTAACTTGCAATCAACTGCTGTTTATGGCAACGTTCAACTCATTTATCTGTCGAATGACACTTTGTATGTGCTATTTATTAGATAGTAAATTGGTTTATTTAACTGTTAGTGTGGTTGGTGCGAGCATCTTTACAGATTAATGTGGAGCTTGTCATTCGGTTTGCGATTTTTGGATACGACAAATAGTAGCATATTTATTATTATGACTATGCGTGAGGCCTTATTTCGTAAGCAAATCCACAGTCTACCGTAGTGTAGTTAATTAGCGTTTAACGAATATGAGGTTAGGTTCGTTTCAATTAGGGCTATATGCTTCTCTTAACCGGCACCGAGCGCTTTATTTAATTAAATCTTTTGTGCTTAAAAATAAGCCTTCGTGTGCTATTTAATCATTGATATGTTTTTATTTATTCTGATTTGAGTTTCTCCGTTGCTACACGACTACGTCCGATTGAGAAGCCGGCTACGTTTAATAATCTCTTAGTTATCAGTAATTGGTCGATAAATTAAATACATTTTCAAATTAAAAAAAAACTTTACCGGTGTTCGAATTCGAACGGCAGGAGGACCGCGGAACGGGATATTTCTACCTGCGCCACGAAGCACCGACCTTTCGAGTTCCTGTTCCGCAAGCTATATTTAGTAACGCGCTAATTTGTGCCTCCTTTTTGTATCGTAAAACATTTATTCTGTATCTATTGGTTCCCATTTTAGGTAAGAATAAAGCCTGCACTATGTACAAATTATTACTTGTATCTATTACTAAGTTAAATGAAAAATAAACAAAATAATATATTTTTAAGGTGCTATATGTGTATATATTTGTTTGAAATTTTCTTGGTTTCATTGCAGGTAGATATATGATGTGTATGTAAAATATTGCCTTCCTCCGACAAATAGTTTTTGAGTCATACCGCCGACAGGCAGACTGACAAACAGACAGACGGAATTGGGAAAACCTGTTTTTCGTCATCTAGGGACCCTGAAACGTGAAGATCTGGAGAAATCTCGAAAGATGATTTTTTCGCGATTACAATACTTCCTTCGTCTTTTAGACGAGGGAAGTAAAAATGATACAAAATTACAACTGACAAAGAGATTACAAGGCAAACCCGTGTCGTAAGAAAAAGAATACATTTTCTAAATAAATGAGAAACTTAAATTGAAAATCAGAGCAAATGGAATCACAAATTAACTGATAAAATATGGAAATAATACTTTAAAAGAAGAATTGAGAAAGTGAATACACAACAAGATGAGACGGTGTAAGCCTCCTATCACTTTGACACTCCGAGAGTGCCATGCAGCGGTTTTTGCCATGCGCTCTTTGGGACGCCCACTTCTTAAAATACATTCAGTGGTCGTAATCAGTTGAATCGGTGCGTTCTATGTGATATGGCAGTTATTATATTATATTATAATCATGATCGCGCCAAAAGTCTTTCAGTTCTTTGCATTGGTGTGCCACATAAATTGGCGACGAAATCAGCCTGATGGATTGTGTCATTCTCATTTTCATATTTACATCCATCCGTAGTGATATACTCGACTTCTCTTAATTTTTCGACTTTCATTTAACGCCAAGGCGGTTACAGCTATGTAGTTTTATGAGATATTTCACTAACTGACCGAAGCGAGGTCTTTCAAAACACTTCGCCCGGGCGAAAATTCATTTCCGGGTAGGTACCTATGTAAGTGTGTCACACAGCGGTGTATGTTAAAGATGGATTTTACTCAAAATTTACAGAAATGTTCGGTAAAGCTTTGAAACGACGGCACAGCGTTCGTTGTCATGAGACCCATGCATTAAAAAATGTGGAAAAATCGACGAAATAACATTTCATACAGACTTTCCATGAAAATTTATGGAAGTGTTCTATAAAGCTTTAGAATCATAGTACCACACTTTTGTTTCATTGCGATGTACTCTTTGATAAGAGGAGCTTTAAATATCAAAAAACAACTCGAAAAAATTATAAATTTTTTTTCTGAAAAATTATTCTTAACGATTTGTATCATCTTCATAGGCGACATTTACCTGTTATTAATAAGTGATACTCCATAGTCAGTATCTACTGAAAAATTGTAGGTAGGAAAATATCTTAAAGGGGGGGGGGGACAGATTTCAAATAGATGCAGTTTTATGATTATTACACACAACTGCCACATGACTGATATCATTCAATGAGAACCATGCATTTTTTGAAAATCGACCAATCCCGAAATAATCTTCAAAATATAAACGCGGAAAACACACTTATATATAATTTTGCCCGTGCCAACAGTCATCGTGCTGGTTGCCCTTAGAAAACTACCCTCGGCCTAGTTTTCATTGCAACCAGCACTCGACCCTTGGCGTGTGCAAAATTATCGGTAAGTATGTATCGGTCTTGTTATATTACTAATGAAAATGTACGGGGATGTTTAATGAAGCTTTAGAATGATGGTGCAACATTTTGGTTACATTGCAATGCATCGTTCGGAGTGACGGGGCGCAAATACCCAAACTAAAATTTAAATAAACGTGAAACAAATCTTTAGCTCCTGCTATTTGTTTCGCCATTTATTTATTCTTTTCCGGGCCAGCCTGTACATTCCCACTTGAATTATTTTCGCTGTATTTCGAATAATATCAAGTTTTGTCCGCGCGAAGCCGCTAGATTTGGTTTTCCCGAATTCACTTGTTATCGCTTTACGCCAGCGAACAGCGATTCGATTATTTTGGGCCATTTGATTTTCGCTTTCTGTCGAAGTAACTTGCTTCTTCGAAAGTATTCCCACGTGCTACAGCACTAATTAATAATTAATTTCGTTAGTGAGCTGATAACTAAATCAGGTATGTTTACGCTAATTGCTTGTTATCCATTTTAGTAATTTCTCTTTCTTATCAGCTTTTAGTTACCGCTTTTAGTTACCACTTTCGAGTAACTCTTTTAAACGCCGTTTTTGAGCGACTGGTTATGCTATTTGGCATCATAATTGGTAATCTTGGACCCCTCACAACTTCCTCTGTAATGCCATTTTGGGGGCTTGCCGTCTGTAACACCGAGTGCCTGTCCTTTTATCAACTTTGGCCACGAGGTCTGCGCTGTTGGTGATTGTTACATTAAGATAATCCTGGACCAATTCAACGCATGCCACCGGCGTTTCTTTCAATCCAGGTTAGTCTTATTTCAACGCCCACGAATTATTGGCTGAATCGATTTTTTTTCACAACGCTTCAAGTTTATAATTTACTAATTTAAATCTGTGTCTCATAAATCTAAAACATAATGTATCAATTGTTCCCTAATTTACAATTTACAAATTTATAATTTTACTAATTGAATACATATTAAGAATTTTGTAAAAAAGTGCTTCACGCTATTTTATTATCATTACCGAGATAACGGATAATACACACAGACAGTGATAAGCTTATCCCTTCAGTGAATTGCATTCAAATTCAATCTAAGAGCCTAAAGGAGGTTCACATATTTCCGCTGTGCGTGTTGCATTTTCAGCACGTATAATTTATTGTATTCAGGTTATTTAATATTGTGATAAACGATTTTTCGACGCATTATTGATGTTGCCACCAAACATGATCTGCTGATTAATAAACTGAATTGTTTGTTATTTTTTTATTTATTTCTTGAAATCTGTGATTTCTGGCGCCCTGTGTTTTTTTACTATTATTAAAAGAGCTTACAGCAGCTCAGCTGATGATAGAAATCTGCGACCCAAGGCCATCGACTTTGACGCTAGCTAGGCCATTGCGGTAAGTAAGAAACATTTCAGAGCTACCGTGGTGTATAAATGATAAGGGGGTTGATCTGCGATTGTACTACCATTGGTTATTATTAGTAATCAATCGCAGGTTGGCTTTTTTATTGTTTCACTGACGCCAACGAGTGGGGCTCCCGACTTTGGTATTACATCAGCTGTGCAACCTGCAATTCTCATTTAATATTTTGACAAAATTATCTATTTAAAATGAATGTTAACGCACTTCGTGTTGATGAGCTGCTTTACGAACTACTGTTCAGGGGTCTAGATAGAGACACGGTGGAAGGTATGAACGTCGACCAACGTCGTAGAACCTTACGTGCTAAGTTGTTACTCGAAAAGGCTGACCCTACGCTGCTTAACGCTTATCAATTAGTGGCACCCTTCGATGTACAATTAGAACTTGATACTTGTAAAGGCAAACTAACTGAACTTTCGGTATTAGTTACTGCTTTCTCTGCTGCACCTTGCAATTCTGAATTTGCTCGGCTCGATACGCGGCTAACGCATTTGTATTCACGACTAACCAGGTTACAACCCTCTTCTAAATTAGAACAGGAGCATGCTACCCTTACCAGTCAATGCTGAGATTTATTACAGTCACTTAGTAATGAGCATGACGATTCGCAATTACAAGTAGATCCTTTGCCTTCAAATGTTGATGCCACTAATTTTGTCGATTCTGTTAATACAGTAGCTCCACCTAATTCTGACACTATTGAACCTATGGCAGATAATATTGTTGACAACCCTAACATAACTGAAGCCACCGGTTTAGCTTCATCTACGTTCCAACGACCTAGGGTATCTTTTTCTAATGAGCACGTACATCCGTATCCTCCTTTTACACAACAACCTAGTATGTCCGCTACTGCTAATTTGCGAACTGAACTAGACCAAATTAATTACTCTACGACGTCTTTTCCTAGACATGTAGGTTTAGTTTCTGTACCGGTATGCAAATGGGGTTTATCATTTAATGGAGACACTACTACTATGGGGGTAAATTCTTTCTTACAACGTGTCGAAGAACTTAGGGTAGCGCGTAACATTTCATACGACCAATTATTTTCTAGTGCTGTTGACCTTTTCTCGGGTCGTGGGTTAGTATGGTACCGTGCTATGCATCACCGGGTTTCAAACTGGCACGACTTGGTAGCTAGGTTGCGATCTGATTTTTTGCCTACTGATTTTGATGAGGAATTATGGGACGAAATTAGGAAGCGTAAGCAGGGGGCCGATGAAAAACCCTCACTTTTTATTGCTGTGCTGCTTAATTTATTTGATCGTTTACTCATTAAACCATCCGAATCAGTTCAACTTAAGCATATTATGAAAAACTTGCAACCTTTTTACGCTACTCAATTATCCTTAACAGTAGTCCACGATATTGAACACCTTGCATTTCTGTGTAAAAAGCTGGAAGATGTTAAGATTCAGAATATTAAATACCGCAATCCTGCTGCTGCCTCATCCTTGCAACTGGAACCTGACTTGGCCTACCAGCCTACTCCTAAAAAACCTGTGACACAGACTGCACAAATGACAATTAAACATTCTGGTCCTAGAGCTAACCGTGCGAAAAGTACAACCACTTGTTGGAACTGCCGTAAATTAGGCCATACTTTCCATACTTGCTCGGCAGATAAGACTATTTTTTGCTATATTTGCGGTCATGCAAATAGTTATTTTGCTACTTGTCCTAAATGCCATCCAAAAAACGCAAAGTAAAGGGTAGATATCACAGCCGATCTATTCCTTATCCCTATTATACTAAGGCTGATACTCTATCTTGGGAATCTTGGTTACGAACTGTGAATGAATTTTGCCGTATGACTTGTAATACTTCAGCCACCTTTACTAAACAAATTTCTGACAACCGTCCTTATTTAACCATTTATATTAATGGCGAACCTATTCACGCTCTTTGCGATACAGGGGCCAATCAAACTTTAATTGGGCGCAACGGTCTATATTTACTTCAGAGACACGACCTCAAATTGTGTAACAATAAGTCTCCGCTTACCTTGACTACTGCTGACGGTCAGCTACAAAATATTTTAGGTACTGTTGCCTTACCCATTACCATTGATGGTATTACTAGGTCCATCGATGCGGTTATTTGTGACTCAATTCCGTCTACACTAATTTTAGGTGTTGATTTTTGCTACGCTTTTGGAGCAAAGACTGATTTTGTCGCTGGACGCTTCGATGTGGCTGAAACTTTTTCGCTGCAGACTATTTGTGGCGTAGTTGATTTGTCAGTTCAACAAAAACTTTTACTAGACCAAGTTGTTGGGAAATTTGCTGAAATTTCTGGTCCTACTTTAGGCTTAACTAATTTAGTTGTACACACTATTGATACGGGTGACGCATCTCCTATTAAGCAGAGATACTATCCTTTGTCTCCTGCTATGCAAGTCCATGCCGACCACGAACTTGATCGCTTGTTAGAGATGGGCATTATTCGTCCCTCGAAATCTCCTTGGAGTTCTCCAATGGTCTTAGTCAAAAAGAAAGATGGTTCATATCGACTTTGTTTCGATGGTCGAAAATTAAATTCGGTTACCAAGAAGGATGCTTATCCTTTACCATATTTAAATAGCATTCTTGATAAATTGCGCGATGCACGTTATCTTACGTCCATCGATCTTAAGCAAGCTTTTCACCAAATTCCTCTGCATCCCGATTCGTGCGAGAAAACAGCTTTTACAGTCCCTAGACGTGGTTTGTTCGAGTTTACAGTTGTACCGTTTGGGATCGCGAACGCACCAGCTAGTCAACAACGTCTCATGGATAGCATTTTTGGTCCGCTATTGGGTGAAAACATCTTCGTGTATCTAGATGATATTGTTATTGTGTCTGGAACCTTTAAAGAACACTTGGACACCTTAGAGCAAGTTTATACCCGTCTTAAAGACGCTAACTTAACTGTCAATATCGACAAATGTCAATTTTGCCGCCCCAGTCTTACGTACCTCGGCTTTGTTGTCGATAAAAATGGTTTACGCACGGACCCTGATAAAATCTTGGCTATCACCAAATATCCTCAACCAAATACGGTGACCGAAGTCAAACGCTTTATTGGCTTAGCTTCTTGGTATCGTCGCTTCGTTCCAAATTTTGCCACTATTACTGCTCCTATTTCGGACCTAATTAAAGGTCGTATTAAAAAGCAGCGTGTGCATTGGACTGATGATGCTCTTAAATCATTTAATCAAATTAAATCTTGTTTGACCTCCGCTCCTGTTTTGAGTAGCCCAAATTTTTCGCTACCGTTCACGTTACAATGTGACGCCTCGAATTTTGGCCTCGGTTGTGTCCTTACACAAAATATTGACGATGAGGAAAAGGTAATTGCTTATGCTTCACGTACCCTTAACAAGGCCGAACGCAATTATTCTGTCACAGAGAGAGAGTGTTTAGCTGTCATCTTTGGCATTGAGAAATTTAGACCGTACATTGAAGGTACACATTTCACTGTGTTAACTGACCACTATTCCTTATTGTGGCTTACTAATATGAAAGACCCCACCGGCCGTTTAGCCCGTTGGAGTGTTCGTTTGTCGCAATACGATTTTACAATTCAACACCGACAGGGCAAACATAATGTAGTTCCCGATGCCTTATCGCGAGCTCCTATTCAGGTTTCCGCTCTAGAACTTGTTGATGGTGACTTAGACTCTTGGTACTTAAAAATGCTGGACCGCGTTAGCCAAAGTCCTAATCAATTTCCAACTTGGCGAATTGAAAATCATCGACTTTTTAAGTATGTTCCCAACCGTCATGCCATTGTTAGCAACTTAGTGGAATGGAAACAGGTGATACCTCGTTCTCGCCGAACTGAAATTTACAAACTCTTTCATGACAGTCCCACATCTGCTCACTTGGGTGGTTATAAAACCTTTTGTAAAATCTCCGAACAATATTACTGGCCTAAAATGCGTGCCGATGTCATCCGTTACATACGCCATTGTGAAACTTGTGCTGCGAGTAAAGTTAGTCAACTTGCTAGACCTGGTTTAATGGGCCAAAATAAGAAGATTTTATACCCTTTTCAATGTTTGTCAATTGACATAATGGGTCCCTTACCTCGCACGAAAACTGGTAACACTTCTATCATAGTTGTATGTGATTGGCTAACCAAGTTTACCTTAGTTAAAGCTGTTCGCGCTGCCACTGCTAAAGCAGTAGCCAAGTTTCTGGAGAACGAAGTATTCCTTATTTTTGGTGTTCCTCAAATATGTATGGTTGATAACGGACCACAATTTATAAGTTCCCAATTTAAAGCCTTGATGAAACAATACCAAGTTCAACAAGTTTGGTATAATGCTTCTTATCATCCTCAAGTCAATTTTGTTGAGAGAGTTAACCGAGTTATCGGTACTGCTCTTCGTTCTTATGTTTCGGATAATCATCGTTCGTGGGACGAACATATTTATCAAGTTGCACACGCTTTGCGTAACGCCGTTCATGAGGTGACGGGTTACACCCCTTCTTTCTTAAATTTTGGGAGGACTGTACCAGTTTCTGGGACTTATTACGGTCGTCTTAAGAACTTCCAAGAAGAAGAATTATCTTTAGAAACTCGTGAAGACCTGGCTTCAGACGTTAACCAACTTTCTGAACTTTATCAAGACGTTGTTAAACGCCTCAATAACTCCTACCAACGCAATTCCAAGCACTATAACTTGCGTAAGCGTCCATTAAAATTTAATGTCAATGATTTGGTTTGGAAAAGGAACTACGTCTTATCTGATGCATCTAAATCCTTCAATCAGAAATTGGCTCCTAAATATGTCAAATGCAGAGTACTAAAAGTCACCGGCCCACTTACCTATCAGTTAGTGACCGTCCCCGACAATAAAAACGTTGGAGTTTGGCATATTAAAGATTTAAAACCTTACTTTGGAGAAGGACAAGTGGAGGAGTGAATTTTGGTGTGCCTGATTGTGTGTATGTGATTGTATGTATGATGATGTATCTGCATGTTTAGCTTATCTCGCCTATTCACCCTACGGATAGTATTATACTATCAACATTATTCTCACCCTTTTCGACTTGTTAACCAATTTCTATTATTATTATAATTATTATTATTTATTGCGTGCTTTTTAAGCCGCATATTTTTTGCTTTTGAGTGCTAGTTAGGCACCTTGAGCGACTCCTTAATTACCGATTTGATGGTACTTTTCCCTATCATTAGATTATATTAGGTGAAACCCTTTTGAGTGACGGATTTCCTCGCTTCTTTATAGATAGCGATTGAACCTTTTGTCGAACTCTTCTTGAGTCTTTTGTTGATAGTGAAGCAAGTGTTTAGGTGAGTTGCTTTCGTGATGAATGCGTGAGTCTTCTTTACTTTTTCGAAGTGTGTCTTTCTGACAATGGAGTTAGTTGTAAAAGAGTTTCTAGACCTGCACGATTTACTTAGGGTGGTTGGTTGGGCATGCAGGGTCGGTCTCTTTTTTTGGGAAACTTTTCCATCAAATATTTTATTATTTCCTTTCCCCATCTCGCTTCACGAGATATTTTCAAAGCTTCAGGTCAGCATTCTTAGGTTCTTTGATAGCCTTTAGGATTTGTAGTATGCATGAGTTCGTGCTTGGGTTTTTAATAGTTTTGGGGGGCGGGTTTCTTTCGGTCTTGTGGAGATTTCTGGGGGTCGGGGCGAGCGATTGGGTTGCCATCCGACTCGGTGAGGGAGTTACATTCAGTCCGTCACCGGCGCGCCTTTTCCATCTAGCTGCGACGACTGGCTGAATGCCCGAGCTGGGTCTGGTGGTGGTGCGGTCGTTCCTTCCGGCTTCTGGGGTCTTTACCCAAATTCGGGGCGGGTATGGTTTTTAGGGCTTTTTTGTCCTGGGTTTTACCCGAATTTTTCGTCGTAGTATTTTCACTTCTGCGATGTTTCATACAGGAGTAAGTTTTTGTGACTTATCTCCGGTGTTTCGCTGTGTGTTAGTTCACACGGTGTTTTAGTGTGCAGTCGTTCCTGGACTGTTCACTTTTCCTTGACCAGCAGGGTGTAGAGTTTTCTGCTTCGGCGCTCTTCTTCACAGTCGCTTACATTCGCGGTGATCACTACGGGGGCCCGCGCTGAGTGTCTGTGATTGACAGCGTCCTCACCTTTTGTTAATTTCTCATTTCACTGCAATAGCTTCTTTCAAACAGCCCTGCGTTGACTGACTGACTGACGGACATCGGACTTATCCCTTCCAAATCCCTCTTCATTATACTATCTTCCTTTATTATACTCTTTTAATACCCAAGTATCCCTTTTTCCGATTTCTTTTCTTCTCTACCTTATTGGCTAATTCCAAATCCCATTTTTTAAGTTCCATGCCAATTTCCGGCTGCTGCCACAGCCGTTGGCTAAATCTCAGCAACTTTTCAGTACGCTGACTTGGTCCATGTGTGTATTCTGCCAGTACACATTTAAGGTAACCTTCTGATTAGTTCGTTTTCCGTTGGCTATGGTACGGAGCTAAGCGTCTAACTTATCCACCGACGCGCCTTTTTCATCTAGCGCGACGGATCGGTTTAGCACTTTGCTCACGACTATTCCCTCCGTAAAACTTTCTATCCCTTCTTCTTTTCTTAACTTTACTCTTTTATTTCCCATCTATTTCCCTATTTTCCTTTCGCCTTCTTTTGACTGACGATGACCTTTCAATTGCTTTAGCATAATCATACCTCAGGTATTTCTCTTGGCCGTGGGGAGTGAAACAAATCTTTAGCTCCTGCTATTTGTTTCGCCATTTATTTATTCTTTTCCGGGCCAGCCTGTACATTCCCACTTGAATTATTTTCGCTGTATTTCGAATAATATCAAGTTTTGTCCGCGCGAAGGCGCTAGATTTGGTTTTCCCGAATTCACTTGTTATCGCTTTACGCCAGCGAACAGCGATTCGATTATTTTGGGCCATTTGATTTTCGCTTTCTGTCGAAGTAACTTGCTTCTTCGAAAGTATTCCCACGTGCTACAGCACTAATTAATAATTAATTTCGTTAGTGAGCTGATAACTAAATCAGGTATGTTTACGCTAATTGCTTGTTATCCATTTTAGTAATTTCTCTTTCTTATCAGCTTTTAGTTACCGCTTTTAGTTACCACTTTCGAGTAACTCTTTTAAACGCCGTTTTTGAGCGACTGGTTATGCTATTTGGCATCATAATTGGTAATCTTGGACCCCTCACAACTTCCTCTGGAATGCCATTTTGGGGGCTTGCCGTCTGTAACACCGAGTGCCTGTCCTTTTATCAACTTTGGCCACGAGGTCTGCGCTGTTGGTGATTGTTACATTAAGATAATCCTGGACCAATTCAACGCATGCCACCGGCGTTTCTTTCAATCCAGGTTAGTCTTATTTCAACGCCCACGAATTATTGGCTGAATCGATTTTTTTCACAACGCTTCAAGTTTATAATTTACTAATTTAAATCTGTGTCTCATAAATCTAAAACATAATGTATCAATTGTTCCCTAATTTACAATTTACAAATTTATAATTTTACTAATTGAATACATATTAAGAATTTTGTAAAAAAAGTGCTTCACGCTATTTTATTATCATTACCGAGATAACGGATAATACACACAGACAGTGATAAGCTTATCCCTTCAGTGAATTGCATTCAAATTCAATCTAAGAGCCTAAAGGAGGTTCACATATTTCCGCTGTGCGTGTTGCATTTTCAGCACGTATAATTTATTGTATTCAGGTTATTTAATATTGTGATAAACGATTTTTCGACGCATTATTGATGTTGCCACCAAACATGATCTGCTGATTAATAAACTGAATTGTTTGTTATTTTTTTATTTATTTCTTGAAATCTGTGATTTCTGGCGCCCTGTGTTTTTTTACTATTATTAAAAGAGCTTGCAGCAGCTCAGCTGATGATAGAAATCTGCGACCCAAGGCCATCGACTTTGACGCTAGCTAGGCCATTGCGGTAAGTAAGAAACATTTCAGAGCTACCGTGGTGTATAAATGATAAGGGGGTTGATCTGCGATTGTACTACCATTGGTTATTATTAGTAATCAATCGCAGGTTGGCTTTTTTATTGTTTCAAACGACAGTTCTTTTTCTCAAAAAATATTAATGATTTTGACCACCTTCACAGACTACATTACCTCCTTACTTATAAATGATACCCCATAATCAGTATCACTCCAAAAATTTCAGAAAGGGGTATCTGGGGTGAGGGAGCGAATTTCATGCTGACAAATTTTCATGAAAATTTATGAAGAGGTTCTATAAAGCTTTTGAAGTAGAAGTAGTCGACAATAAATTTATTAAATACCGCTCTGAAATCACTGGTTAAACCACTTCACCAAAAAATATCAAACGCAATAACCATATATGCTCAACAACATGGTTCAGACATATTCGCCATTCTTGAAATATCCGCACAATTCCTTGAATTTATTGAGGCTGAATTACGTTGCTTTATAGATATAGAGAAAATATATAACAGCACACAACTGCGCCGCATATTAAATGCATTAAAAGAAAATAAAGTTCCAAGTGAACGACAGCTAAAAAACTGCACGAGAATTGATGTACATAATGAAGATAACCCTTTAAACTTGCGACGACACCAAATTGTATAACTGTAATTAGAAGAAAACATCGGTAAAGGGTTTTACTCAGAACTTCTTTCGCAAGTAAACGTTGTGACACTAAACAATTATAAAAATAAAAGAAACATAGAGGTAAAATATATTCACGTTCGTAATAATACTGAAACAATAAAAGGAAACACCTGGTAATGAAAATTATATAAATTTTCTGTTTTAAATAGAACGCATATGTTGTTAACCCACGTTTTATTATTTAGAACATTTTTGCACTCTCGGGACTAAACCACCTACTTTTAATCCCTGAGGGATTAAATTTTTATTTAATCCCTCAGGGATTAAACATGGCACTTTGGCCCTTCAAAATGACATTATTTACAGTATTACTTTAGTTAATCATCTACATTTCCAAAGCCATCCATTTTTCCGAATCGAACATCTACATTTTAAAACTTGCAAAATCAGATTTATTTCATGATTTGTGATCCAAGATTGTAAAAATAGCGTATATACCTGGGGATCAAAGTGCCTTTTATCCGTTGAGTGATTATTGGTCTCGACTGCGTCTCGGGCAATAAACTTTACTCGGGGGATCATATGATGCACTTTTGCCCCTTGTTATATAATATACTATTATTGCGTATCTGTTGGTTTCCATTTTCGACAAAGGTAAAGCCTGAGGTATGTGTAAGTTGCTACATTTATCTATTTCCCAGTCAAAAATAAACAGAATTTTATTATTTAAGATGCTCACCCTGTATATATTGAGATGGTTTAATGCTCGCAATTTAATTCTGTATGCATAGAGAAATATTGAACAAAGTCAATTAAAGCACAGAGTTGAAATATTTTATTTAATTGCAATCTAGACAGTATTTGAAGTTATTAAATGTATTGGAAATGAGATGCAAGAAGCATAATTAGAGGGACAAAGACTAGCATAAGTTAAGCAGGTTTCGGAAGGAGTGAATTTAAAGTTTGAGTAAAAGAAAGATTTAGGATGGCTAATATAATATAAGTAATATGATAGGTTTGAGCATTTTTGAAGACGGATTAAATGTAAGTAAATAATGCAAAAGGTTGGTTATGTGCATAATGAATATGAGCGTAGCGTTATTAATAAACGTACAGGCCAGTGAAAAGAAGGCAAGCTGAAAGGTAGATGGAAATCAAAGCAAAATAAGATAGAATTTGCAAAGAGCAATGCAGAACGAGGGTAACTGAAATGAAGAATAATTAGTGACGTGGTTAAAATTTGAACTTAAGTGCCAGTGCAATTTAAAACTAAGTGTTCATAGCAGAGCAGTGATAAATAACAGTTTATATGGCAAGAAAGGACAAGTTTTATGTATAAGAAATAAAGACAATTTCTAGTTTTAAGCAACAAACATGTTAATCTTATCAAAAATCAATAGTGAAAACAAATCAGTGGTGATAGTGTGGATACCATCTCATATTGGAATAAAAGGTAATGAACTTGCAAACCGAAGAGCCCGCGAAGCAGTACAATCCCCAGAAGCTACAAACATCAACATAATCATGCCGAATGATCTTTAAAGTATGTGCAAAGACCATTGTTTAAAAAAGTGGCAAAACCAATGGGAAAAAGAGCAAGGCAATAAACTTCAAAACATAAAAAGATCAGTAAAACCAAGCAGTGATCATAACCAACTTAACAGAAAAGAAAATGTCGTTCTTACCCGAATTCGAATTGGACATAGCCAACTGACCCACAACTTTCTTCTTCAAATATCAAACCCTACAATATGTGACAAATGCAACAAACAAATAACCATAAAACACATAATCACGGAGTGTACAAAATATACTGCACAGAGATCCCAGTACCACATACCGGATTCCATGCAAGAGGCTTTGGAAAATAAGCAAGAAAACACAGACAATATATTACAGTTCCTTAAATCTATACAATTGTATCACTTATTATACTTTATAGTATCAAGCGCTAATGACCTATGCAGTCGATGCGCTATAATTCCAAATAAAAACAAAAATTTTCTTTTTACTAGGTAACTCTATGCTATTTTGTTAAAAAGAAATAGAAAATAATCCCTGTAATGTCAACTTATGGGCAAATGATGCTGCTGATTTTTGGTGTTTTTATATAATAGGTATATATAGCATAATAATTTATTTGCAAAGTCTAAGAAGTGTACAAAGTTATTCTACAAGTCACCAGACATAAGTGGAAGTGTTATTAAAAGTTTCTCCACCGAAAAGTTTATAAAATTGTGCAAGACAAGATCGGCTTGAGTTCGGCTCCAACAACCTGGAAATTTCAAACTTCGATAGCGGGAAGAGGTGTAACAACATCCTAGAAGAAGATTTGGTACCAAGGAAGCGACTTCCAGCAAATAAGGGCGTTGGCGTTACCCGCAGCGGCTCCAGAGGCGAGGTCGGCGATATTCTAAAAGGTACGATTTGGAGGGTTTTTATGTGGTTGGAGTCCGGAAAGCCTGTGGACTTTGAGAACACAACTTGCTGAAGAAATTCATCGTGTTTCCGAGCATCCAGATACGCCCAAGTTCCAAAAATTCCGTGGCGTTGCTAGAAAATGCGATTTATGCCAGGATTTGCAGTTTTCACAGGAAGCCAAGACAAAAGATAGTAACGCGTCATTTTTACGTCACAACCTAAAACAAAACCAAATTAGATGTTGCTAGACGGGAGATTAGATTCAGTTTACTTGTGGTTTCTTTGCAAATTTCGCTTTTGAATATTAAAATAAAACGCTGTATGCACCCGCGAACCGTTTGTGGTGTAAGTCAATTTTGTGAGGTTATAAATGATTGAAGTGAGTAGATGTACTAAAATTTTGAGTATTTGAGCTACTCTGAGTTAAATATTCTGCAGAATTCTTTTAATATAAAATTCAAATTTGAACCTAACCTGACATACCGGTCTTGTGTTTTGCCTGAGCAAGCTCATAAAACTATTGCAATTTGATAAAATACAGAACGGGGCAATTAACCATTTTTTGTGGAGAGTAATAAATGAGTTTAATTTTACTTAACCTAAAATACTGACAGGCGAGTTTTGCATTTTTATAACTTAATATAAGTGCCATGAGTATTGGAGTGTTTGCCTAATAGTACATTGACTTGGCGATTGTCTATCATTACACAACAATATCTGTCCGAAATTTTCTCGGTCATGTCAGGTAGATATATAATCTGCATGCGACATCCGACAAATAGTTTTTGAGTTATACCGCTAACAGGCAGGCAGACAGATAGACAGACAGACAGTCGCAATTGAGAAAACCTGTTTTTCGTCAACTAGGGACCCTGAAACGTGAAGATTTGAAATATTCTCAGAAGGTGATTTTTTCGAGATTACAATACTTCCTTCGTCTTTTAAAGGAGGGAAGTAAGAATGTGGAAAGTATTGCAACAACGTTCTTATTTCGTTAAAAATAATACAAATAGCTTGAAGATCTCTAATAGCGTTTAGAAGCTACATACTAACAAAGACCTTAATACACCTCCAACTAAGCTCAGCCGAAGTTTACTTAATGGCGGTAGTCGAAGGAGGGATGGAGGCGTTGCCCTTGGCTATACTGATTATTGACTGAAGTAAATTTGAATATGTTTATGGGGTTAGAATATATCTACATTTAAATTAACGCTTAAAACTACAAGGAAGATACATATACACAAAAACTAGACTACGCTTGTGCGCCGGTGCCGAGTTCGTCGATGGGGCGGGCTTTCCTGGCGGCAAGAGGCGGGGAGCGCGGCCTCACCATGGACCTGGTCTTCCCGGGGGCGATACGGGGCACGGCTCGTGGCGTGCGCCGGGGGCGTTCTCGTTGGGGCGTCGAGCGAGACTTCCTATTGAATCGTGGGCGCTGGTCTACCTTCCGGGGGCGGCGGCGGTAGCGGGGAGTTGCCCTGGCGCTGGATCGGGCTTTGACAGGGGGGAGGAATCCGTGAAATAGCCGTTCTTCGCCAGCCGGGGCCGCGGTGGGGGCTGCTGTCGGCGCAGGTGGCCCACCACAGGGTTTATAGTTTGGCCTCCTCGGCGTCCGTCAGCGCACCTACAAGTCCCAAGTGAGGATCCGTGGACGGGGAGCTTGGTCGTTCGGCCGGCGGCAAAGGAGGGCCAAGGGCGCGTCCCGAATCCGCTGTACCAGGGGGCGCTTCCGGGAGTGGCCAATTCCGGGTCGCTGTCGTGGCGGTGTCGTCGGGATCCGAGGTCGGTGGCCTCGTTGGAGTGCGGGCCGTTCCTGTGGGCACACGCTTGTGCCAGCGAGGGTTGGAAAGGAGCAGCTCCTGGTATTGGGCGTGGGCGACTTGGGCCAGCGGAGAATTCGGGGGCGTCTTGGGAGACGGTCCGAACAGCTACTGGATACGGCGGTTTCTGCAAAACAAGGCTCGTTGTAAAGCGGCGGGCGCAGGACTGAACCTCCACTGGGTCGGGCTGGGCTTACGCAGCAGACCTGGAGGTGTCCATGGTGGGCGGGCGGTTGTTGGCTCGTAGCTGACTTGCCTGCGGAATCGTCCTGGAAGCTGCGTAGGTTGCTGGCTGATCCTGGAAACTACCTGGGCCGTTGGATGATCCTGGGCCGTTGGATGATCCTGGAAGCTGACTGGGGCTGCTGGATGATCCTGGGAGTTGAATTGGCTGCTGGTGGACTCGGAGCTGGATGCTGTGTTCAGTTCGACTCAGCCAGGTTGAGTGAGTTGCTGTTGAAAGGGTCCGTCTATTTAAAGGAACCCCGTTCTTTGTTTGGTGCCTTCTCGAAGCTTATTGGTCCAAGAAGGAGGAAGGGCTGCCTGTTTTTTTATGGATTTAGAAATTCCGCGTTTAATTCTGCGGCGCGATCAATTAGAGACTTGATTGTTGTCACAATGAACGGCCGCTGAAGCGCTGATCAAATTGGTACCAAATTCGATGGGTTTGGTGTCTTAATTCGCGGCGCGAATTGATTTCTCCGGGTCCTGAGTGTGTCAAAACGTAGGTGTTTTTAAACTTGCGCTCCGAATTTGTTTGCGATTCAGTGTGGTCCCTGATTCCATTACAAGCGCTTTAATTTTCTCTATCTTTCGATTTAATTTATTTTTAATGTTACAAGATTAGTCCGATGGACTGGCCTTTGTCCCAGTTTTTTGTTGGCCCGGGCTTCTTTGTTGAATCTCGCTTCGCTTTGATCTCTTGCCGAAATTTGGGCGACTTTTAACCGTATTGCTCAAACTTTGCGGCTGTTGCGGATGATGGTTAATGGGGCCGCGCTCGGCTCCTGGACATGCTATCGACTTGGGATTGTTTTATTGGACGGCGGTTAATTTTACCTTTCGATAGATACCGAACATGTGTGGTTTCATGGGGACGCATTATTTTTTAGGAGCGTTTTTCTAAAACGTCTTATATGTTCCGTTCACGGGGGCTGTTTCGAGGTGCTCTCCAACTCGCTTGCTGGTTGTAATGTTTATTAGGGTATTTTTAGCAAGGTTCTTGAAATTTTTTGTAGGATTGTAACGGTTTGGAAACAGATGTGCTTCTTCTTTGTTTCGCCAGATAGACGGCGCACAGTGGTTCAAAATCAAAAAAAGTCGATCGAAATTCATATCTCGTGAATGAATTGCATTTTTCAATTAAAATATTATGGTGTAAGACTACAAATACAGACTAATGCTTTGATAATAATAATATTTAAAACATAACAAAAACAATAATAATAATCACAATAATAAAATAGTAGTTTTGCGATTTTGCAGAAGAAATTATTTTAAGGGGTTTATATGTTTGAATATTATGTAGAAATAAAAAAAAATAATAATAAAATGACAATAATTTTGTTTTTCGCGATTTTGCAACTTAGAAATTATTTGAAATGTTTATTTATTAGGTAAAAATGAAAACAATTGCACAATTTTTAAAACAAAAACATTAAACTATAGAAATACAAATTAATTAAAATATTGAGATTGTAAAATGATATAATAATACCTAATAGCGTAGAATACGTATAATGCGAAATCATACTTGTTTTCTTCAGAAATATTAATCAATTGGAGGACATCAACATCAGTAATTTTCTGTTTTTATTTGACCTGTAAAAAAGAACTTGATTTGGGATCTGAACTTAATATTAATTGGTGGAAAACATGTGCATTTATGTTCAGGACACTAATATTCCTGGTGTGGTGTTCCCTATATCGGCGCAAATCTTTATTTTTTGCTTCTTATGCCTCTTCGGATAATTTATAGGAGCAGGCACACAATGAAGAACAATATCCTGGAATTGTATTTCTTCGTCAAGCCACTTGCCAAATTTCTGTATAATTCGTTCATTATTTCGTTTTACATTCTTCCAATTTGAATATATGGCGCGAAAAAATGTGTTCTAGTGAAAACTATAAGTGCCTTTGTAGCAACCTCATTTACGTTTGTATGAAAAACATCTTTTAGATACTCTATAACACAATTTTTTCGAACTTTAATGGATAATTCGATATTTTCTATAAACTCTTCGTGTAATGAGAAACGTGCAACTGGACGAACCGCCATTGTTAGAATATACACAAAACACACAAAGTAAAGTTATACAACAACACACAATATTAAATCACATCAAAACAGCCACTAAAAATGCAAGCAGCAAGCGAAAATGATGCACGCTAAGACAACAGCAATGCTGCACAGCGGTAAAATAGCCTACGGACACCGGCACCGACCGCCCCATTACATGTCGTAAGGGGTGCAGGGGCAAACCTAAGCAAACCAATGAGGTGTTTTTGTTTACCTAAGATCCTAAACAATAATGTGAACTACGAATTATTTTGTCCTCTGTTTCGTAGAATATAAATAGTGAGAAATTTACTGGAATATGGAGGGTCCATTAAGTACCAGCGAATTTAAAAACGGGTAAATTTTTTAGAAAAATAATGCACTCAGGTGATAGCTAAAGGTCCAAGCGTTCTCAATATATTCATTTTTCTTAAACATTTTGCAAGAGGACGTCTGTACAGCTCAGAGAAGAGGCCGCACTTAAAAAAACTTTTTTTGTTCGAAATGTATGTGTTTCATCGCACGTTTCGAGATTAATATTGTCTTTCTACGTAATTTAATTTTGGAATCATGTATTTCAGAAGTTGGCCGGATACTAGAAGAACAATTATGTGTTATGTTTAGCATCATATAAAACAATAAAAATTTTGATTTTCGATCGACTTTTTTTGATTTTGAACCACTGTGCGGCGGCGACGTAATTTTCCTTTGTTATCACGATCTGTTTCCCGGTTCATATCAACCTATAAAATTCTATATAAAAAATCTGGCAATTGAACGTGCCCTTTTCTAACAGAAATGTTTGAAAAATAGTTATTTGTATACCAAGGCATTGAAACTTTTTATCACGAATGTGAATTTGGTTGCAGAAGCCCGTATAACCGAGGCAAGTCAACAGCGTAGTACGTAGAAAGGCACAAGTCTGTTTTGAAATCGAGAAGTCGGAAATTAATATTTTTAACCAACTCTAATAGGTAATGTTGTCGTTTTCTGTCACCCCGCCAATTGCAAGAAGTGTTGCAAAACAATATATCACTTCACTACTGATTTCTCGTATTTTAATGACGATTTCGGCGTTCTTCACTGCCGATTTAAATAAAATCGGGTTTTTTTTAAATCGATAGTGAAGTAATCCATTGTTTTACGACTTGTTGCAAGTGGCGAGGCGATAGGTAAATGTAATCAACGTCAACATAACTTAGAAAAGTTGGTTAAAGTGTTGTAATTTCGCGATTTCTCGATTGAAAAAAAACATAATCTTCCCTTCGGCACTGAAGTTCCTTTTTATCCCTCATGTAGCTTCTTTAATTACTAAATCCACATTCGTGATAAAAAGCTAAACTTCAGTAACTTGGTAAACAAATTAGTTTTTTAAGAAGTTTTGAATGACCTATAGCTTTGTTGGTATGTATTTTCGAAAAGATGTTGGTAGAAACGGTCTTCAGGTGATTAGAATCGACTTCTAAATGTTTATAACACCTTCCATACTAATATTGTTCATAAAAACAGTTTTCTGTTATGCAAGCGCTAATTTAATTAAGTTAGTACAAATAACATAATTCCATCTTCCATCTTGAATGTCGAAGATAATGCCGTATTGAACTTGTTGATGGTTGTAAAACATTTTATTTATATAAAAGGAAAAAATCGTGAATCAGTGAAGCGAGTTCTATTATTGGATTCTTTACAAAAAGCGACGATTACCATTACGATATAAATAACAATATATTTTCAGCAGTTGCACAAAAGTCAGCTAATTAAGATGAAGTCGAATTAATTAACAACCAAGAGTCATGTGCGGTAATAACGCTGTAAAAGCTTTAAATTTACGGCTCTTTGGACGTAATTAAAGCGTTTGCAGATTTAAGCATATTTGTTGATGCATCCTGTAATGCGGAAAAGAAAAAACAGTATTTAAATATACAGGGTGTTTCATTAATAATTGGAAATATTTTAACTGTAGAATTCTGGGCTTAAAATATTAATATTTAACCCAAATCACTTAGATAAAATGTGGCTTGTTACTGAGATATAGGGTGTTTTATTTAAAAATTTAAAAATGATTTTTCCCCATTACTTTAAAACTATTTGACGTATCCGTATCATATTTGGCAGGAAGTTTAGACACTGTAAACCATGCTAAATTATGTTAAATAAACGTTTCTGGCTACTACCAGAGGCGTACCACAGGGGCAAGTGGGTGGTTGACCCTTCCCAAATTCTACGCCACTGGCGGAATTGCCATTTTAACACAATTTTTCGATTCTCCAATACTTTCTATGTAAATAACATACTCTTCCTTCGTCACGATAACGTCATTATTTTTCGAGATATTTAAAGTTAAACATAAAGCTGAACAGTTATTTTGATTTTAATGTGTATTAATTATGTCGGTGTTTTTTGTCATAAGATTGCATTTATTACGCAAATGAAACTTTAATCCGTATTAACAAAAAAACATAATGTTATTTATTGAAATTTCTTGAAACTAATACATAGATGCATTCAACATAAAAAAAATGTATCCATGTATTCGTTTCAATAAATTTCAATAAATAACATTATATTTTTTTGTTAATACGGATTAAAGTTTCATTTGCGTAATAAATGCAATCTTATGACATAAAACACCAACATAATTAATACACATTAAAATCAAAATAACTGTTCCGCTTTGTTTAAATTTAAATATCTCGAAAAATAATGACGTTATCGTGACGAAGAAAGAGTATGTTATTTACATAGAAAGTATTGGAGAGTCGAAAAATTGTGCTAAAATGGCAATTCCGCCAGTGGCGTAGAATTTGGGAAGGGTCAACCACTCACTTGCCCCTGTGGTACGCCTGTGGTAGTAGTCAGAAACGTTTATTTAACACAATTTAGCATGGTTTACAGTGTCTAAACTTCCTGCCAAATATGATACGGATGCGTCAAATAGTTTTAAAGTAATGGGGAAAAATCATTTTTAAATTTTTAAATGGAACACCCTATATCTCAGTAACGAGCCACATTTTATCTAAGTGATTTGGGTTAAATATTAATATTTTGAGCCCAGGATTCTACAGTTAAAATATTTCCAATTATTAATGAAACACCCTGTATAGCGCATTGTCAGAGTGTCGTAAATAAAGGAGCTTTCAGCTTTTAAGATGTTGACAATAACTCGTTAAGTTTAAATAGATTAAGGTTGCGGGGGTTTTATACCGTGTGGCTCAAAAAAATTAATATTAGAGTAGCAACGACTAGCGAATTGACACCTACAGGAGACTAAATCCATAAATAGCTATATACTTGTTAGCAGATATTTCCAGTTTTTGAAATTGATGTGCAAATAACTTATACTCCCACAAATTTTTTGAAAAAATAAAGCGACGCCGGCGCCGGTCTACATTGTTTAGTTGTCTAATGGCCGTTTGCACCACTTCAACCCAAACTTCCACTTTACAAAGTGTTACTTAAAATTAAGTATTACATAAATATTATTTATGTCCTATCAGTACATTAATTGAAATTAATGACTCTATTTTAAGGTATCTTAGATACAAAATAACGCTCCAGGGCAATTATTTTCTTCATAAGAACACTAGGGTTATTATGAAAAATTAACAGTATTTGTTTCCATGGATACAACTTTATAATGCACCACTGTCACAATGAAAATTAATGACAGCTCAGCTAATGTCACAAATCTAACTTAGATCAGCTAACTAGATCAATCTTAAATACTATATCATATTAATTATATGAATTGAATATGAATATGAATTAGGTAAGAAAATTGGTAGGACATAAAACCTTGAAGGCACCACGGGCATTATGAGCTAAGAGCCCGCGATT